>JAOYNU010095465.1:0-43119 GCA_026745395.1 Tympanopsis confertula | reverse complement strand
AACCCTAACCCTAACCCTAACCCTAACCCTAACCCTAACCCTAACCCTAACCCTAACCCTAACCCTAACCCTAACCCGAACCCGAACCCGTGCGAATTGGCGTTGGATATTCTGGTTGAATATCCCCGTTTGCGGCGTGCCGTTCTTCACGCTCCTACTCTTCATCAAGATGAGGTCGGGAGGCGAGCAAAGCCAGGGCCGCGCCAGACTGTTGCGTGTCGATTACATCGGAAACGTCGTTTTCATCCCCAGTCTCATAGCCCTCATGTTTGGGCTGGTCACAGGTGGCATCGAGTTTCCCTGGTCGTCGTGGCGCATCATTCTGCCCATCGTGCTCGGGGTTCTCGGCTGGATCGCTTTCCACGTCTGGGAGCATTTCGCCGCCTATCCCAGCATACCGTCCCGTCTTTTTAGCAATCGCACCTCGGCGACGGCTTATGTGCTGACCTTTTTTGCGTCTGTTCTCGCCACGGCACTGGGCTATTTCCTCCCGATATATTTCCAGGCAGTGCTGCGAGCTACCGTGTTCCGCTCGGGCGTTTACTACCTCCCCTTGGCCATTGGGACCTTGGTCTCTGCGGTGATAGGCGGTGTGCTATTGAGTGCATTTGGTGCTTACAGGCCCTTGCACGCCGGCGCTTTTGCTTTTGGCATCGTTGGGTTCGGATTGCTTACGATTCTCCGCGGCAGCTCGCACGCGGTCGCGTGGGTCTTCTTCCAGCTGATTGTCTCGGTCGGGGTGGGCGTCCCGGTTTCGACCTGTCTGCCAGCAATCATGGCAGCACTGCCCGAGTCCGACGTTGCTTCCGCCACCGCTGCCTTCTCTTTCATAAAAACATTTGGCTACATATGGGGCGTCACGATTCCGTCGATTCTCTTCAATGCAATCATCAACAATAACCTATCCCTTATCTCGTCACCTTCGCTCAGGGACCAACTACGAAATGGCGGAGCGTACTCCTTCGCAAGTCAGGCCAATACCTTGGCCGCATCGGTGGACGGCGCTGTCTGGAACGAGGTTGAGCAAGTCTATGTGCGCAGTCTCAAGGCGATATGGTGGTTTGGGCTGGCGATCTGTGCAGTAAGTTTCCTCGCCGTGGGCCTCGAGAGGGGGCTGGAGCTTTCTACCGAGTTGAACACGGAATTCGGGCTTGACGGTGATAACGCGGAAGCCCCAACTACGGGAGCAAAGGAGAAGGATGGGCAGGTTCGGAGCGGTATTGAGCGTGGTTCTGCCGAGGTGATTCTACACTGACTTCATTGCTCTGCCCCGTTCAACTTCACCGGGATACCCACCCTTGTAATCACTTGACATTCCATATTACTGTAAGCTAGATCGATCAGCTTTTCATATGCATCTCATAGAGCTACGCTGTATGACCGACCCCAGTCGGTTAGAATTGATCTGCCTGCTGGTCATGACATTGCTGCATCGACTTGCAAGCTGTGATGTTATGCAGCCCCAATATGCCGAATGTGAGGGTGTTGGAGTGTAAAGGTGTTTGCAGTGTGGCGAATGTCACTGTAGGCGCGAATATTCGAGCAACACAGCTTAGCTCGGGCTCGGCGACTGGCATTCCTGGATGCGAGAAATAGCTATATCGCAGGTGATTTATCGTACACGGTTAGATTATATGTACTGGTAAGTAGCGTGTTAGGGATCGCGTGATACTATAAGGTCTGATGTTCGGCTAAACGGTAGGGAGGGTGCCCCTATTTGCACGTCCTTCAATATAACCTATATAATGGGATATCCAGTTATTCCAGACAATAGTTTTCCAGGCTACGCCTACGGCTAACCAGATATATTTTAAGGTCATGCCTGGGGTTGATATCATTGTATATAATCCAGAGGTCCCAGCAACAGGCTTCGCTGATATCAGGCTTTCGATATTCCGGAAAGATCTGAATATCACATCATTTGACAAGAGTCAACCTTTGACGGAGATGCCAGCTCATGGGTCCAGCTTCCAGATCACGTTGCCACCACTGGTCATGACCAGACTCGAATCATTCTGGAGTGTCACAACCCTGACCTCGCCCGGTTGCAGGGACGGCACGTTGTCGGCTTTCCACAGAGCCCCCCAGTTGCCTCGATACTGCAGCAGCTGAAGGCTCCCATCCGAGCCCAACGCCAGCCTATCAGCCAGCTTTCTCCACGTTCCACTGGCCCACGTCGCTCGCACGGTCGCGGCTTCGTACCTCACCATGTTGCCATCCGTCTGCACAAAGAGCCGCCACGCGCCATTGGCAGACTCGAGACACTGGCCGACGGCGATGAACGACGGCGCTGCCGAGCCGGACCCCGGCATCGCCAGCTGACTGCCCACGCTGACTGGGTTGAGAGCAAACCGGATCGCAGCTGCATCGTTTGGGTTGTCCGTCACGTAGGCTGCGCCCGTGTCGGTGAGCACGAACGCGACGAGGCCAGGACGGGTTGCGATCAGCCCGTCCTGCCAAAAGTCGGTGTCCTGGGCAGTTTTCAGCTTTATGTGGTTCTGGCTGTACTGGAAGCAGGCTGGTGCCGAATTCGGCGATGGAGCTATGGTCACGCGGGTGAACATCGGTGTCGTGCTGCTGCTGCCGACTTGTGTGATGTTGATGGTGCCGTCGCTCGGGGCGATGGTGAGTTTGTATTTGTTGGACGGCGAGCGGAGCGACGATCGCGCTGCAACGCGGCCACCGCTTGGCAGCGGGCTGATGTTGTAGACCTGGAAGTTGTTGCAGTCATCAGCATTGCTCCGCAGCACAGCAGGCGATATCCTGGCCAGCCTACCTCAACCTGGTCCAGCAGCTTCCTGGCCGCATCTGCCGCGGGCCCAACAGACAATTGAGGGCTGCTCAATACAACCCCGTCAAGGGTCACGTCACCGATCGTTTTGGCTGAAATAGACTTAACAGCAAGCGTCATTGGGTCGAGAGTTACAGTGGCCAGGCCTAAGCGCCACCGAGATGCTTGGGCCCAGATACTGGCGGGATCTGACGGAGCAGGCAACGAAAGAGCCGCTGCGATTGCTGAGCCGGTGAACGATGTGTTTGCCCCCGAAGGCGTGAAAACGATGCTGAGGCCAGATGTTGACGATGACTCTGCTCCGCCACTCGCATAATTATAAGTGACGCGGGTGTTGAGGTTGGTGGTCTCGGCAGCGATGACACCGGTCATGTCAATGTTTATCAATCCATATGTCTTGCCATCTGACGACAAGTCGACGGCGATATTGACCACGGCAGACGTAATAGCCAGTCCAGCCACAAGGAGCTGTGCAGGCACGACAATGAAAGCAGAGCCGCTTCTAGCATTTGGCGAGTCTCCGTAGGCAGGCGTGGTCAATGAAACGCGGCAGCTCGAGATCTTGGCGCTGTCCAGCGCCACCAGGACCTCTTGCATACCTTGGCTTGGCAAAGTCGGCAAGAGCTTTGACAGCGCAAGCGGGCCATCCACTGCCCCATTGATGGTCAAGTGGCCTGGGCAACAAACTGATTAGTGGATGAAGCAAAACGGGGCGGCTCCTGGAGCTCGAGTAAGAAGGGTAAGAAGGACATACCATCAGTCCCGACGGTTGGGATTGCAATGGAACATGGCAAGATGGCACCGGCGATATGGACATTTGCATCCACCATACACGCCCAGGCTTTGGACTGGAGATTATATGTGGCGCTGCCAGTGATGAGGCTGAGCTCGGCGTCGCCAAACTTGGACGGGTCTTGGCCCGCGCCAATCAAACTCATCGTGACGGTCTCTGGTACCAGAGCATTGTCGTTGTCGAGGGTCATGTCGACGCGCATGCTTTGCAGTTTCAGCGGTGCGCCGGCGAATGATGGATACTCCTCGCTCAAGCTCTTGATGGCCGTGTTATCGAGAGCCAGACTGTCGAATATTTGAGCAGCGGTCGCGATGCCTACTTGCGGCGCTGCGGCAAATGCTATGGCTAGGGCAATGGCCGACTTGGATGAGCTGATGTATTGCGATACTTCCAGCTGAGCGTTGCACAAAGCCGGGCTATTGGCATTGCTCTTGACGGCGAGCGCAACCGGCAGGGCGATGATGATTTCTCGTTCACTGGGGTTCATGACGTTGAGGATCCGAACCTCGCCCTCATTTGATAATGCATCATTGGCCGGCAGTCCAGGAAATGCAGCCCGCCATTTCGACGCCAGTCCTGCTGGGAACTGGACGTCGGCAAACAGGCGCAACGACTGCGCCCCGTCTGGCCCAAAGACAACCTCGAACTCGGCGCTCGACGTTGATAGATCGGCAAGCTTTGCAGTGTCAAACATCATCGGTACCGGCGCCGGGTCCAGCTCCGACGCGGCCTTGCCATCGTCGACCAGCGCGAGGACGGCAGAGAGCGCAGTGGTCTCGGTGGCGCTCGCGAATACCCAGGAAACAGGCTGTGCTCTGCGCAGGTCGAGTACCGGGCCGCAGTGGATGGAGCTCTTGAACGCGACTGCGTTGCACACGACGTCGGCTTTGAAGTCGAATGTCAGGTTGTCGAGCTCGCGACCCACCAAGTGGGGATCGTCCTGGGTCAAAGTGATGGCCGCGCCGGCCTGCAATGCAAGAGGCGGGACTCCGAGGGCTTCGGCCACCAGGGAGCTGGCATCGAATCCCAGCACAATCGAGAATGTCTGGTCCGCGACGTTGTATACTGTGGCGGTCGACTTGCCTGGGTCGATGGGCAAGGTCAAGAGCGTCGGACCACCGCCCGTCGTCAGGGTTGCCGGCAGCCTGCGGTTCATGAATGCACTGCTTTCGCTGGGCGTGCGGCTCATGAGCTCGAGGAGCTGGGTGAAAGTCTTGTTCGAGAGGTCTGGGTCTGGGATTTCACAGAAGGTGGTCAGGAACGTGGCGAGGCTGTAGGTTCCGGGGGCGGGCGTCGAGGATGCAGGCCCGAGCACGGGCGCCGATGCGTCTCTCGCCGTGCAGTGTACGGAGAAAGTCGAGTGGCCATCCTGCGACGCTCCAGAGGTGTCGATCTGCAGAGTCGTCGCGTCTGTCCAGGCCACGCTGATGGAGCCGTGGGTGATGGCGAGGGGGCTTCCGTCAATCTCGACGTCTGTCTTGGCCTGGTACTGCAGGACAGCGTTATCCAGCATAAAAGACGGAGGGCTGCTCGATGCCTGAGTATATGTTGCGGTGCTGCTCTCGGTGTCGGCGACGAGAGCCGTGGCTGACGAGAGCAGGTCCTGGATGAGCGTAGGAAGATGGAGCAGGTCGAAGTTGACAGTGCCGATGATGAGAGCCAGGAGGGAGCCTGGCGTCAGAGGGGAGGGCAGGGTGAGGGATGCGGTGTTGCAGAAGGCCGCGAGGGAGGTTTTGGTCGGGGATGGTGGTGAGGTGTCTGGGACGGGAGTTTGAACTGGCGGGGCCATTGGAATGGAAGTGCGGCGCTCAACGAACGATGATGTTGATGTGGCGAGGCAAGTGAGTCCGATTCCGTCAAATTCTGATCAAACTCGACTAGATGAAGTAGGAGGAATTCACGCGGGACCCGGAGCTGGCGAACCACACGTTCCAAGACCATTGCTGCTTTAAGTCGGCCTAGAACTTGTTTCGACCAGAGACAAAAGCCACGCGCGTCGATTTATTGCGACGCCATCGTCAGATCATGGCCTCGATATCACACACTATTTGGTCCAGCCGTCGTCCTGAAATCGACTATTGAGCTTCAGAACCAATGTGGAACGGTTCATGATGGCTGAAGACCCCCTTTTGGGGGGACAGCTGGACGATCTGCGGCTGAGGTTTGCCACGAGAGCGCTCAGCTGAAGCCCGGGCTATACGGACGCAGGGATTGACACACGGGCTGGGGTTCGGTGGTGTTGAAGAGTGCCGATGTCTGCCCACATCCACAAGTATGTCTCCATCGCCCTCGCCTTGCTGCTCCGCTCTCTCGCATCTTCTTGATGTTGCCCGACCAGACATTGAATCGTCCAGATAGGCTTTCGATATCCGACAACTGTTGCTTTTGATCTTTTGGTCTTGGTTGGATTACAGCGCCCTCGTCAAGGAGACGAGGCCACTTGGATAGCACGTCCAACCACGCTTGTCACTGAATTATGGTCAACGTCAACCACAACGTGCGTCTGCACGTTGTGTACGCCGGCCGCGGCGACGCCTTTATCGTCGAGTACAACGACACGCCCCAGGGCGGAGGCCCGGCAACCAACCGCAAAATCACCCTCGTCGACGGTGGTCCGCTGGCCCGGGTCGTCTACAGCCCAAAACAAGTCAAAAAGGCGAGCCGGGTTCTCCGACTGACGGGCGTCGCGGCCAGCGATAACCACGCTCCCTTCTGGCTGCACTACCAGGCTGCCATGCGCGCCATCTGGGGCGATGCCGACCCCCTGACAGTCCACGGCATCGTCAACTCGCACGCCGACGACGACCACCTGGGCGGCCTGCTGCGGATCGTGGAGCGCAACATTGACAAGCCATACTTCCGGCTCGTTGGCGACTTCTACACGCCCTACTACAAGCCACTGCAGCCCAAGTACACACACCTGGAGCGATCCCTCGACAAGTCGGGCTTCGTCCCGCGCAAGGCCACCGCCCTCAACCCGCTGCCAGGCACGCAGGCCACCGTGCTGTTCCCCCGCAGCGTCGACAACATCGTCGCCTACACGCGCTCGCAGCAGCGAAATGGGACGTTCAGCACGGCAGACGAGGTGCTGGCGCGCGACGTCAACGACGGCAGCATCTTGTGCGTCGTGCCGGACCCACAGCCCCGGAACCGGCCCGACGCCATCTTCTTCACCGGCGACGGCAACGTCAGCCGCATCGGGCCGGCCATGACGGCACGCAACACCCGCGCCAACACCAAGTACCACGTGCCCATCTACAAGATCCAGCACCACGGCGGCTCCAATGACCAGCACGACACGTGGATATGGAAGCACAACTACGACAAAAATTCCTTTGACGAAGCCGCGGCCTATTTTCTCGTCGCCTGGGACCAGGCAAACACCCTGTTCCGGCGCGCTTTTGACACGGTCGAGATCGATCTGGGCCTGGTGGCGATGCTGTCGAAATGGTTCGTGGAAGAGTGTCTTCCACACGGCGTGGGCCCGGTCGAGATGTGGAAATCCTTGACCGAGAGGCGCAAGCTGTACTTTGAGAAGCAGCTCCGTCTGGATCCCAACCAGAAACTGACGTACATTGGCGACGACGGAGGCACACCGCTCCGCGGCCGACACGCAGGCGCCGTCATATTGGCGGCGACCGAGATGTTTGACAAGACCACCCAACCCATTAAGAAGGAGATGCCGCTCTTTTGTCGGCGCAACGGTAAGGTCGCACAGTTCCTCTACACAAACGACCTCACGACGCAGCCGATTCTTCACGAGACAGTCGTGAAGCCGCTGGAGCGGGATTTTGCCATCATGTACTTCACCGCGCGCGTGTGCGAGTTCTACGACTCCTTCACGGCTGACGCCTATGTCGTGAGCGGCTCGGCCAAGGTGCACCGGCATCCGACGCCCGTGACGCTCAACGGCCTCGCGCACGCGGCGCGTCTCAGGACCCGGCAGGGCGTGCCGGTGCTCTTCATGACCGACCCGGGCATGTTGTTCCACCCGGACACGGAGCGCGTTGAGCTGGCGACGGCGTGGCCGCGCCAGAGCCTGTTCGCCGGCACGACGCTCCAGGTACGCTACCTCGCATCTCACAATCGCATGGCCCTGGACGCCGGAGTCACACCGGCGGCTGGGCGTGATGTGGAACACCGGACCGAGCGGCTGGTCTCGTTTACCGATGCGGACAAGAAAGCTGCCGTTGACCGTATCAGCCAGCTGCACCAGACCATGACCGTCCTCACGGCCACGACCACCACGGCCACACACGACAAGCTGTGGACCATCTCGGCAACAGCTTCCAACGGCACCGTCTTCAACCTCATGGTCGACACCGCGACTGGAGCCCTGGTATTCAAGCGCGCGTCCACCGCCAACGTCCCGGTTGAGCTGTACATCCGAGAAGAGTTCGACATGGAGACCGACAAGGTCCAGGCCCGAGTCTCGCTCAGCCCGCATTTGAACAACTCGGTCAGCATCCGCTTCGAGTACAGCGATGGGCCCAAGACCAGTCCATCGTGGAGCATCGAGGTTCAGCAACCGAACCACCAGTGGCAGACGGCGATATGCGACAGCAAGAACACTGTCAAGTTTGTCAACAATGTCGGTTCCTTGACGGCATTGGCGTCGGTCAAGGTGACCATGAGGCCGGTGCCCCAGGTGCCGTTGCCGAGGCCCCGGGTGCCTGCGCAGCCACGACACCGGGCCCGGAGCCCGAGCCGGGCAAGTCGGACGAGATCGAAATCGGGGGATCGAAGAAGGGGTTCATCACGCTCCGACAGAGATGACTCGAGAAGGCGGCCCAAGAAGAGGTCAAAATCGCCAAAGAAACGCGACAGGACCAAGTCGCCTCGTCCCAGAAGTGGCCGCCCTGCACGACAGAAGCGGGGCACGCTGGCCATGTTCAAACTGAGAAGCAACATAAGCATGGGCTCATCAGTGCCAAAAGCTTTAGGCCAAGCTTCTGCCACGATGGCTGCAGGTCAGGTTGTCAGGGATGAAGTCATCGACGCCAACGACGACGGTTACGAGACAGACGAGACCGGGCCTACGTCCCTGCATCATTATCTGGGCCTGCACGGCTTCTCGGATGAAGCCGTGGCGACGCTGGCACAGGCAGTTAATGTGCTGATGGGCACGACGACAAGCGGCCCCTCGTGTCCGACGCTGACAGCGTTGGCCGGCTTGTTTGCCAACCTGGCCGCCCTGGAAATTGATCTGAAACAGTCGACCGTGACGGTGAGCGAGATGGGGGCCAATGACGACGGCTTTGACTGGACGAGTGCTACGCTCTTGGTCCTTGCCAGCGACAACACGAAAACGCCCAGCCCGACCGTCAAGCTTGGCCAGCAGTCGTTCGCGGTTGCGAGCGCCACCATGCAACTCGACAGGTCCCCCCCGCTCGCGCTCCGAGTGACGGCGACAGCCACGACGGCCGACGGCATCAGGATAAGCGTTGCAGAGCCTGCGGTCCTGCAGCCGCGCAAGCCGACGCTGCGCGACTACCTCGGCGCGCACGCAGGCCTCTCCGGCCACAGCATTTCCAAGCTGCCGGTCGTCAGCCTGCTGCAGTACCTCCTCGGCAGCGCGACGCCCGAAATGGTTATGGCTCTGTTCACGGCCGCCATGCCGAGCGTGCTGCTTCGGGCTGCTGCCAAGATCCTCGTGCTGCTGCCGGACCTCGACAGGTCGACGGTGGCGTTTGGCCCGGCCGCGCCGTGGGGCACGCCGCGCCCGCGCAGCGCGAGCGTGGAGATCCATCTGGTGGACTCGCTGCCGACGGTCGACCTGAGTGTCGTGGTGCTGAAGCTGACGCAGGTCGGGTTCGAGCTCGACGCCCTTGACAGCGGGCAGCCGAGAGCGAATTTCGGCGCGACCGTGTCGGTGCAGAGCAAGGCGGGCGGAGACAAGCAACTTGAGTTCCGGCTGAGCTTTGATTTTATGAATGAGCTGGCTGCCATGTCGTTCTCGGCGGCTCTTGTCCCTGGAGGCGCTGGTGGTTCTGCGCCTGTGGCCGGCTCTGCGGTCGGCTCTGTGGCCGATTTTGCCTCGTTTTTGGGGCTGAGCGGGTCCGAGATCTCTGGCGTTTCGGTCCCGTTGACAACGGCGTCTCCTCCTCTGGGTGCGTCCAAGGCCGGGGCTGTCGCTGCAGGAGCGGTCGCCGCCGGGGCGGCCGCTCCTGGGACAGTCTCAAACCCAAACGTAGCAGCCACTCAAAGTCCAGCCACTGAGATAGTCACGGCACCTCTCCCTTCCCAGCCGGGCAGTTCGCTCGCCTCGCTGACCAGCACCGGCATTGGATTCACGATCCGTGAGACTGGCAAAGGCAGCGGCAAGTTCCACCTCGCCAGCATCAACGCCACCGTCAAGCTCGACGACTGGAAGGAATGGCTGCCGACTGCCGTGACCGACTCGGCCGTCAGCCATGTCGTCGCAAGCGTTGGCGTGCTCCACCCCGCAAGCGCCGAGTTCCGCCAGGTCCAGGCTGACGTCAAATTCGACCTGACGCTGGCGTCGACGCCGACGGCCAAGGTCATCCAAGTGCACCTGGCCGCGCAGCCGCTCGACGTTGTGCCTGGCTGCTACGACTTCCGCGTCGAGATGGCGTGCGGCAGGGGCGTGAGCACAGCCGACCTCATGACGGCGGCCGGGCTGGATCTCGGCACCGTGTTCACCGAAAGCACGGTGCCGATTCTGAGCACTCTCCTCAGCAAAGTCCTGGTCAAGCACGCCAGCATCGGCGTGACGCGCGCGTCGGGCGAGAAGACCAAGATCAGCGACTGGGCCGTCACACTTGGCGTGGATGAGAATCTCGATCTCATTCCGGGCTGCCTGTCCTTGTCCAGCGTCCAAACAGCGATCGACTACGTCGTCAACGACAAGGACAAGCTGCTCAACTTGACGGGCGAGGCGACCGTCACGCTGGGGCTGGGCGAGACCAGCAAAACCATGCTCGTCGGCTTTGTGGCGCCGCAGGTCGACCTGCTGGGCAAGGTGGAGATCAGGGCCCGCGAAACGCCTCTGCGGCTGACGGATTTGATGAGCTATATCGGCGTAGACGCGACCAAGGTGCCGATCGTCGGTGGGATTTCCGACGTCAGCCTTGCCGAAGGACAGATCGTGTTGGGATACGTGACGTCAGCGACCAACGACACCGGAAAGTCCTCCTCGGTTCCTGCCCCAGACTCAACCCCAGTCTTGACGACTCCAGCCAAAGCCACGCCGCCCAAGCTGGCCATCTGGAGCGTGCGAGCACGATTCCTCCAAGAAACACTACAGATTGCGGGCTTGAAGTTCCAAGACCTGCGCTACACCTTTGTGTGGCGCAGCAAGTACGACTATGTCTCGACAGATGGGAAGCCGACGTTTGAATTCGCCGTTGACGCGACGCTGCCCGGCGGCGTCGTCAATGCCAAGCTGCTGTACAGCACACGCGCGCAGGAGCAGAAGCTTTCGGTTGAGCTGCTGCCGACGCTATACCCGAACACGGCCGGCGCAGTGCTCGAGGCGTGTCTGCCTGCCGACATGACGGCCCTGTTCAATCCGATTGTCGGCAACCTGGCACTCGAGACAGCCTTGCTGCAGCTGGATGTGAGCAGTAGCCAGAAGCGCGTCGACGGGTTTTCCATGAAGCTGGCCCAACACGAGGAGATAAAAATGCACGTCCAAGAGGGCGATGATGCCGTGGCGTTGCGCCAGCTGAGCATCAGGTACGACCGAGCGCCGGCCTCGAGTCCGCCGTCGGTGACGCCCGCTGCGCCAAGACTGGTCATCAATGCCGTTGCCGGGACCAGACAGAAACAAGTAGCCGTCGAATTCCGCTACGACTCGCCCGGTCAGGCTCCGGCCGGATCCGCAGCGGCACCAGAGGCAGGCATGATCAAGGTCAAGCTTGCCGCATCTGGCACTGACGTGCTCAGTCTGTCAAGTCTGGCAGCGCTGCTGGGCCTGACGGTGCCGCAGAAAGATGCGATCCCGGAGAATGCGCCACCATTGCTGTCCTTGGCCATCACGAGCGCCGAGGGCGTGGTCCGGGTGGAGAGCAAGCCGGATGCGCGAGCGCCAGAGGGCAAAGGTGCTGGGTCCAAAGACAAATCTCCTGCAAAGACCGAAGCAACAGCCAGCCCAGCAACGACGAAAACTCCAACGACGAAAACTCCAACGACGAGCCCAGCTCCAACGACGAGCCCAGCTCCAACGACGAGCCCAGCTCCAACGACGAACCCAGCTCCAACGACGAACCCAGCTCCAACGACGAACCCAGTTCCAACTCCCATCACAGCCCCAATCACCAATCCGGTCACTCCTTCTCCTGCAAACCCATCTGCGACACATGCGACACCACCTACAAAGCAACCAGCAAACGTGGCAGCAAACTCGACAACAAAACCCTCATCGAAACCACCAACGCCACGCGGAACACGATCGCGCTTCTCGCTACAGAAGCTTGCCATCACGGTCGAGTCGAGCCAGCCGTTTACGCTGCTCGATGATCCTCCTATTACGCTAAGCCTTGCTCTCCATGCCACTTACACTCGACTTGCAAAGACGGCAAAAGATGCAAAACCTGCAAAGGCAAAGGCGAGCACGTCAAAACAAGCAACGCCGACGGCAGGGGGGTCGAATGCGAATCCCAAGCCAGATGCAGTCGGCAGCCCGTCATCGGACAACAAGACATCACCAGCTGCTGCGACTCCCGCAGCTTCCTCGTCAGGTTCGTCCGGAAGTGCCATTCCTGCCAAGTCCAACGCCACTGGAGCTGTCTCGACGGCCCAGCCAACAAACACGCCCAAAACCCTCAAAACCCCCATCAAGAACCCACGCGCCAAATCCAACAACACGGCGAACCCACGTAACAACTCGGGAAAATTCCGGCTGGGTTTCAAGGTCGCAGGCGTGCTCAAGATTGGCGCATCACAAATCACGCTGGAGTACCGCAAAGACTCCAAGTACAGCCCCAAGGCCAGCATCTTTATCGCGCGGTGGGCGCCAGTGGCCGGCAACGGCCTCGATTTTGTGCAGGTTGCCAGCGGACTGCTGCATCGCAACGTGGCTCCATCGTCTGGCACTCTGGATGCCCAGCCAGCAGTCTCCAGCACGGATGCAAACGCACAGGGACAAAAGAAGCTCGAGCCTGCGCTTGAGAGTCTGTACCCAAGCAAGGCGCTGAGTCTTCCAACAACCCTGCCCGTCACGGGAGCAACGTTTGTGCTCAAACCTGGAGCATATGTCGAGATTTGGGCCAGAGGCGCGAGCGTATGGAGAGGCCAGTTCTCCAATCTCCAGTTTGAGGTCACGTCGCTCGAGGGGTACTTGCGGGTTACCAGCTCCAAGGATAAAAACAAGGCCAAGACCAAGGCCAAGGGCTCCAAGGACAAACCCAAAGCAGATGCGTCGTCCAACTTGACACAGCCGAAAGGACCGGCGTCAAAGCAAACAAACGTCGCTCCGACAGACAGCGCCAAAAAGACAGCGCCACCAGATGCAATCAAGTCCAAAGCCCCCGCCGTCTCTGCAACCAAAAAGGAGGGTTCCCCAGCTCAAGGTCCCAGATACCTGGTGACACTCCAGCTACGCGGCGCACTCCAGATTGGCGATTTTACAAGCGCCACCGCCTGCCTTGACATATCGCCGCCCGCTACAGGCGCCCAGCCTAACAACGCCACACCAAAGCCGACACGCCGGCTCGTCGCGCGCCTCATCCGCAAGACCGGAACGGCGGGAGATGTTGGATCGCTTGCGTCCAAGATGTCGGTGGGGACGAACTCGACGTGGGCGCAGCTGACAGCAAACACGTCGGCGCTGTGCATGGGAAACAGCGGCGTCGAGGCAAATCTCTTGGTAGATTTTGTGGCCAAGTCATTTCTGTTGAGCGGAGCCGTGGACGGCAAGGGGGTGGGCTTGTTACTGGTGCGGCCTCATAGCGAGGAGGCAGACAAGGCAGACAAGGACAACAACGCGAAGGGGGCATCGCCTCTTCCTCAGGTCCCTACAGGCGTCGTTGCTGCACAGAACCCGCCTAAACAGCCCCCATCACACGGGTCCAAGTACGGCATCGTGTTTGCCGTGGCAGTGCCCGACGTCAAGACGGTCTGGCCGCAGTCAACGATTGCGACAGACTTCCGCATCAAGAGCGTGGCGGTCCAGTTCCTGAGTGTGCCCGTGGCCGCGGCCCAGCTCCGCAAAGAGATTGACGAAGCGTTGCGGACGATACAGACTGTAATGACAGCGAGATATGTAAAGAGCGCGATCATGGGTGCGGAGCCCAAAGGGGAGGAGGAGCCATTGGATTCGCCGCCTGAGCCGACTGTGCCCGAGTCTGTGTCATCCAAGTCGCCGTCCAAATCGCCATCCAAACCAGTCACTGCGCCGCCATCGCCACCGTCCGCAGCCGTCATGCCGGGAACCAAGGTGTCGACAGCCGAAGCACAGGCTCAGCTATCCAAGAAGCTCGCATTCGGCCCCGTCAAGACGCTCTCGTTTGGGCCATCGGCCATGTTTCTTGCCGAGATCGATCTCTCAAACGGTGTCAGCTCAGCTGCTGCAAACAATAACGGCAGCATCACCAACACCAACACCAACACCACACCCGTCTTGTCCAGCCTCGCGCTCGCAGCAAAGGACCCCAAGGCTGCCGACAACACCGTACTGGTGTATGCCACCGTCGGAGCAGCGTCAACGTCTGTTTCTGTGGCGGTGCAGAACCTCGTCCTTGTCGGCGGCCTTGTTGAGATCACGACCGGGCGCGGCAGCTACGCTGCGGCCGAGAAAAAGGCCCATCTGGATGCGACGGCGGTCTTGCGCAAGTCGGACCTCTCGTCGGAGATCCTCACATTTTCCGTCATTCTCGACATTGCGCCCGAAGCAACCACGTTCACGGCCGCCGCCAACGCAGGACCAGCGCTCTCGAAACCGTTTGCCGGCATGGAAAACGTCCACCTGGCCGGCCTGAAGCTGGGCGGCACATTCACAGCAAAAAGCCAGTCGTACACGCTCACGGGTACGGTTCGATTCGGCAGCAGCCCGACAGCTTCCGACGAGCCATCGCTCACGGCACAGGTGCTCTTTGGGCGTGCCTTTAGGCCGCGCGGCGTCCTCCTGACGTACTCGGCCAACCCATCGGTCGGCGACATAACAACCAAGTACGCGGTCGGCGACACGGCGTGGCCCGCTACGCTGCCGGATTTCACGTTCCAATCGGCCAGAGTGTCGTATGTATCTGCCGGCGAAGACGTTGTGGTGCCGGCCGCAGACGCGCCGACGCAGAACATCACGCTCAAGCCGGGTTACCGGCTCGCGGCCAACGTAAAGCTGCTTGGCAAGCCGTTTGAGCTGTCAATGGATGTGAATCGTGCGCGCGCGGCAGGTGGCGTGGACTTCAAGGCCCTGTACAAGGGCTCGATCGATCTTGAGATTATCTCACTGAGCGGGTTCCGGCAGGCAGATACATCGACCGACGCCGGGCCGTCGGTGCTGATCAGAACGGCAAAGGGCGGCGGCAAAGGACCGACGGGGGCATCGTTCAAGCAGCCATCGCCATCATCGACGTCAACCACCATCGCGATCCAGGCAGGCGTCTCGCTCTTCCAAAGCACGCCTGTAAACGTAGAGCTCGCCTACGCACCCGGCTCCAAAGTGCTGACTGGTACGCTGACGCCGCCGGCGGGCTTTCTCGGGCTGCCAAGCCCCCCGACCGTCGGGCTCAAGTACGCCAACGGCCGGCTGTCGTTTTCGGGGCTCGGGCTCGAGCACGAGTTTGCGGAGCTGGCGTCGCTCAGGAGCCTGGTCGAGCGCGGGTCCAGGAGCGTTGGGGACTGTGGGGCGATTGTCGATGCCGTGTTCAAAAAGCTCGTCAAGGGAAGGTTTGTGTTTGAGCTGAGGTTGCCGGAGACGGCGTACAAGCCAAAGTCCGGGTTCAAGGAGGATCCGACGGATGGGAAGAAGTCTGACGGGACAAAGCCGCCAGTGGTGCCGCCGGTCACGGGTGCTCCGATCACGGGTGGTCCGGTGCTGCCGGGCCCTATTATTTCTGCTCCTCCGGTGACGAGTCTTCCCGTGCCGCCAACGCCAACGCCCCCATCGAAACCGTCTGCAGAGTCTGGAACACCGCCGGCGGGGGGGGCGACTGCGCCGGCAACCAAAGCAAAAGACACCCACAGCATCGTCAGCAAGCCAAAGAGCCTGGTGTCGGAGGACAAGAAAATCCACCTCACGGCAGACTGGTGGTACCGCGTGTCGATTGGAGACGAAAACGTGGTCGTGTTCAGCCACAAGTTTGACAGCATCGACGTGCCGATCGACCTCAGCACAAGCTCTCAGGGGCTGGTGGCCGTGCTGGGCACCAACATTGCCGGCGTCGCCGACACGGTCGCCAAGGAGCTGATGACCAACATCGCGACAGACGCCAAGCTCGCCGCCATCTTTGCGGTGGAGCAGTGCAGCAAGTGGGTGATCAAGAGCCTGCTGTGTCGGAAGAGTCCAAACCCCGAGCTCCCTTCGCGCGGGAAAGCAGACGCCAAGAGCGATGCCAAAAAGGCCATAGAAAAGGCGGAGAGCGGCAAGAGTCTGGCCAACAGGGCCAAGGACTTGGTGTCCAGGGCAGCCAAGAAAGGCGTCGAAGCCGCCGCCAGGGCAACGCTCGCTGCCGCGTCCGAGCTGCTGCTCGACGCAGTCGGCGCCGTGGGCGCGGTAGCGTCGCTTCTGAGCTTCCTCGCCAGCCTGATAAACCTGCTGACGGGCATCGACCTCGACAAGGAGCACAAGGCGGCCAAGGACGCGGCCAAGGAGCTGGACCAGGCCATCGCCGACGCCGCCGCCGCGATTGAAAAAGCGATGGAGCTGACGGCGGCGCCCGTGCTGACGCTGGGGACCGACACCGCCACTGGCACTGGCCTCAGCGTGACGGCAGACTGGTCGGCGGGCATCCCGCAACTGATCAATCCAGACGCCGACGTGGTCTCGGCAGGCGTCGTCGGCATCGTGTGGACGGTGCAGTTTGCCGCCGACAAGGACTTTGCCCACATAATCGACGCATCCACGAGCTCGCCGCACAAGTCGTCGACGGTCAGCAACGTGGACGCGCTTCCGTTTGCAACCGCGGTATGGTGCCGCGTGCGGGCGACGGCATCGCGCAAGTCGGGCGAAAACAGTCGCACCTTTACGAGCCCCTGGAAGACGACGTCGATTGCCCACAAGGCGTACACGCATGCGCCCAGTTCGGCCAGCCTGAGCGTCGCTCCAGACGGGCTCGGGCTGGTCGAGACGACAGCGCCAGCCACGACAAGCAGGGTGCGGGTCCAGGTCGCGCTCCCGGCTGTCGGAGCGGCCGATGCGGTCGTGCTGTTTGACGCGCAGACGGCCACGAGCGAGACCACGTACCAGCCGCAGGCGGTTGGCCATCCCCTCGTCCAGTTCAAGAAATTCAGCGTGCCGGAGATGCACCTGATGCTCACGCCGAACCAGGCCAGCGCCGCCCAGGCAGGCTCTCTCGTCAGCACCGGCAAGTCGCAGGTGGCCGCCTGTGCGTGCAGCGTGGCGCCCGACTCGGACCATCGCGATTCCGTCTGGGTGCCGGCAAGTCCGGTGACGGCGATTGTCATGGGGCCGGTGCCGAGCTCGTTGGCCGTTGGCATGCACGGCACGCAGCTGCGCGCAAGCTGGACCATGTCGGTCGGGGCCGCTCCGACAACGCCGACGGCGAGCATCTACGTCGTCGACAAGTCTGGAGCCTGGCACAAGCCCGCGTCGCCGCCAAAGCTCCAGATGACGACGGCGGGCGAGCCAAAGACTGCCACTGTGACGGCACTGGTCGCACTGCCGGGCAGTGTCCGCCAAAACGATGCCATCACCGTGGCCGTGTCGAGCCTCGCTGCGCCGCTACCGCCAAGTACCCTTCGCGTGTACGCAGTCCAGGAGCTGGCCTCGGTCAACCTGCTGCCGCAGCTCGCGCTGGCCAGCGCGGGCTGCTATCTCGACCTGCAGACGGGCCAGCTCGTGCTGACGGTCAACAGCCAGTTTGCGCCGCTGGCGGACAGCGACATCATTGTGACGCTGGCTGCGCCCAGCGCCACGTCGTCGAGCGCTGCCGGCGCGGTGACCAGCACCATCAGCCTGACGATCGCGCCCGCGTCCGCAGCCTGGAAGCCCGACGCTGCCGACAAACTGCCCTGCACGGCCGTGCTTGCGATTGACAGAACACCGCCGCTGGCATGCAACGTCAGCGTCACCGTCCGTGACAAAGCCACGCAAACCTCCAAGACGAGCGACGTACTGCCGCTGGCCGTCTCGACGCGCCATCTGCCTGCGCCCGTCATCTCGGCAGAGGTGCTCAACAACACAATCGTCGTCGCCTGGAACCCGATCCGCAATCCTCGCTCCGCCACCACGATGCGCGTGCAGATCGACGCATTGCCAGCCATCGACTGCCCGCTCGCCGCGCACAAGTGTGTCGTTGCCGCATCAGCCTTGCCGTCGGGCAAGACGCTGGCCGTCGGCACGTCCTTCTCCGTCACGGCGCGCGCCGTCGGCCCGCACGTCGTCGGCAAGCCCTCCACGCTTACCTTGGTCGTGCCATCCGCCGTAGCCACGCCCGTCGCGCCAAGCGTGCTGGTGACCGGTGCCGGGCAGGGCTGCGTCGGGATGGCGGCTGCCTCGTCTCCCGACGTCTGGACGTGGTGGAGCCGCTCGTCGGCCGGCGTGCTCATGGGCGTCGACAAGGCCGAAAAGTCGGCCGCACAGCCCATCACGGTCCCTATGGACGGCGGCCACACTCTGAGCGGCGGCCAGTCCATCGCGTTTGTCGTTGCGACCGGAACCCGCCAGGACCTATTCTGGGTCGACGACGCCGGCGGTATCCATCACGACTCCTGCGCCGTCGCCGCGGCGCCTGGCGCTCCATCCCGCGCTTTCACGCCAGTGGCCGGCTTTCCGCCCAGCCAGGCGCGCATTACCGACAAGCAAGCCTCCATCGCAGCGCTGCCACGGCCCGACCACCACAGCCCGGCCGCGAGCCAGTTCATCGACATCTGGTGGGTGTCCCCCGCCAGCGAGCTGCTCAAATCGACCATGGTGCTCTCGACAGGCGAATGGACGCCGCCGCGGAGTCTCCTCCGCGGCGCAGACATGAACCCCTGCCCCGGCGGCGCGCTCGAGCCGTGTCGCTCCAGCGGCTCAACGACGGACCTGTTCTGGACCACCAGCGCCGGCGTCGTTTGCGGCCTGTGCGCGCGCGATCACGACCCAGACGCCGACGAGGATGCGGCCCAGGCCGCTCTTTCGTCGCCAGGTGCGCTGTATGCCGTCTCGACAGACGCCAAGGCTGCGACGCGCGTGGTGGCGCTGCCTGGTAGCGAGCAGGCGCCGACGCGCATCTTCTGGGTCTCGGCGCAGGGCGCCGTCATGACCGCTGCACGCCACATGAAGCACAGCATGCCGGATGAGTGGTCCGTCGGGACTGTCTATGCTGATAGCGGGGCTGGCTGGTCATCACGCCTTGCCACGACGACGGTTCCCGGCTCGGGCGGCAGCGTGTTTGCCGCGGTATGGTGGGTCGGTGCGGATGGTGCGCTGCTGATGGCGAGGATGACGAGTAACCAGGCCGCGCTGCCGAGTGTGTGGGCGGTGGTGACCGTGCTGGGTGCCGGGACGGTAGATCGGGGTGGGGAGTGGGCGTTTACGACAGTGGTGGTGGCGGCGGGGGTGTGGGTTACATATCTGGCCGGAGGGGTCGTCAAGGGGTTTGTGTATCGGGTGTGACGGGTGACGGTGTCGGGCTGAGAAACGGAAAGACGGAAAGAGAGCATTTGAGGTCGGAAGAAGACGAGACTCCTCTGTGAGTCAGAGGTCATCACGTGAAACAATCGCTATAGTCACGTGCTAGGAACTGTATACTGGTGTGGCTGCTATATGTGGCGGTGCCATGGGTGGCGGTGGTGTCAAATGGTGTTTCCAAGCTTGTTATTATCAATATTATTATTATGTCTATTCTTATTGGCGATAAAATGTTGCATTACAATAACAGGGCGTCCATCTTGTTCTCCAGCTGGAAAATACGCGAGTCGGCTCTGAGACGTAAGCATTTCATCTGCGAGCCGCTTCCGACGGGCGGCAGTCTTCCCTTTTCGAATAAGATGAGAGCATCTGCGACAATATCAGCACATTACTGCGCCTCTGTTGAAAGGAGAAACGGAACCACACCGTTCGCAGCAGCCACCACCTGCTCTGGGCACGCATCGGCCTTTTGCCTTGAAGCATTGCATGCCACATGCACTATTCATATTTCACAGTTTCACGGCAGATAAAATCCGGATATCCGCAGGAAAGATGGCACACGTGGGGCTCATAAGCTATTCCAATGAGGAAATCGAAATGCTAAATAAATTTTTAATAAGCGACCTTGTCTGCTTAGTGTCATCGCAAGGACGGATTTGGCCGCCGAATTCCGGTCTTGGAGAAGATATATAGGGGCCCACCCTCTCTATATAATAAACTGAAACCTCGCCGGCCTTGTTCATATGCCTGGCCTGGTTCGTCAAAACCCAGATAGCAAAGAGCCCTAAAATGCCACAGAAATATGTCCTGATCACCGGCTGCTCCTACGGCGGACTCGGATCACATCTCGCCCGAGATTTCCTCGCCAAGGGTTTCCATGTCTTCGCCACGCTACGCGACACCACCAAGGCCGACGCACTGGCCAGAATGGATGGCATAGACATCCTCGAACTGGATGTCACGTCCGACGAAACTATTCAGTCGTGTGTCAAAACAGTCGAGAGAATCACCGGCGGTTCCCTCGACGTCCTCGTCAACAACGCCGGGGCCGACCACACTCTCCCTCTCCTGGACACGCCCATCGACGAAGCCAAGAGGCTGTACAACCTCAATGTCTGGGGCCCACTGGCGGTCACGCAGGCCTTTGCTCCGATGGTCATCAAGGCCAAGGGGGTAATCTGCACCATGTCTTCTCTTCTTGCGGTCTGCAACGCTGCATGGTCGGGTAGGTCGTCGCCACTGTTCATCTCCGACTCTGTTTCGCACACACCGGACCACCAAGCCGGTTCAGACAGAGTCTGGCTCTTTCTTTCTTTCTTTCTGA
The DNA here is from genome assembly GCA_026745395.1 of Tympanopsis confertula. Classification (NCBI taxonomy): domain Eukaryota; kingdom Fungi; phylum Ascomycota; class Sordariomycetes; order Coronophorales; family Scortechiniaceae; genus Tympanopsis; species Tympanopsis confertula. Next base: position 22,454 of record JAOYNU010095465.1, on the reverse strand, counting down.
CTTGCATCGTTCTCCAGGTGCGTACGCAAGCTCCAAGGCAGCTGCGGCGGTGCTCTCGGAAACCTTGCGTGTCGAGTTGGAGCCGTTTGGCGTGCGTGTCATCACGGTCATGCTCGGAGGATGCAACACAAATGTCCACGTGGGCATGCCGGACCTGGTCCTGCCTCGGAGTTCTCGATACCACAAGATCTGGGACACGATCAATCGCCAAAAGAAGGGCATAATATACAAGGACAAGCAGGATCCCAGCATAACGTCGACAAATATCGTAAACGACATTTTGGGAGGCCGCCGCAGCTACGTCTGGCGCGGCGCCTCGTCGACTTTTTGTTGGGCGGGCACGACGTTTATGCCCAACAGTATATTTGTTGGCATGGTGAACAAGGACAGAGGCCTGGACGTTGTCGCCCGCGAGAGTGAGTTGATCAAGGATTAGGTGCGGGTTATCTATCTGCCCGCATTGACGGCCATCTACAACAAGTCAACAACGCCATCGTCAGTATGCGCTTATCAGCAACTGGTCCGGGTGATGTGATCGTCCAGATCTCCATGTGTTGCCGATATGCCGGCTTTTGTATTTATTTATTTCGTGACTGGCCATCTGGCATAAACGGTCCAGCGGGTTTGATTGTGTATGTGTACCTGGCTGGATGCACTGATCGATCTACTCTACTCTATCCATCTCAAACCCGAGCGTCTTCCAGCTCTTCTCCCGTGACCCCCCAGACCAATCCCCCTCGGTAGGCGCCATCATCGCCGTTGTCCAACTCCACTTCTCCGCCAACTCGTCCTCCAATTTGCCATCCAGCATGTCAACCACGTAACGCCCAATGATGGGCAAGAACTTGAACCCATGGAAGCTGCCCCCAGAAGCCACGAACAGCCCCTCGACCGGCTTCGTGCCGCCGCTGCTGCCTCTTGGGCCCCCGCCCACAGGGGAGATAATAAAGTCGCCGTTCCGCGTCGACAGGTCCCAGCAGATGCGATGCCGTTCAAGCCGTATCTTGGACCCAACGTCTGGGCCGAAGTAATGCACCGCAGAGCTCTGGAGCATATCCCGCACCGGCTGTGGCACGACCCACATGTCGTAGTCCGGCGACGACGGCGGCACTGACACGCGCGATCCGGAGACGGGGTGCACAATGTCGCGCCGAATAGCAATGTCGTGGTAGAACTTGGCCGGTGTGCCCGCTGGCCCCGCCGGGAAGAACCCCGAGCCGTGCCAGTCGTGCCTGGTAATGACGGCCGTGGTGGTACGCGTCGCCTCGTTGACTCCCTCCAGGCCCGACGTGATGCACGCCTCGGCAAACCCGTGGGCGCGGATGTGGTCTCCCACGGCCACGTCAGCGCCCGACGCCTCGAGCACCCGCACCGAGCCGGCGCCAAGACAAATCACCACCCTGTCAGCCATGACCTCGCTGCCGTTGGCCAGCACCGCGCCCGTACACTTGGCGCCTTGGCCCTCGCGTCTGAGCTTGACCACTTCGCCCTGCATGTACTCGACGCCGTTTTCCACCGCCGCAAGCACCGTCGCCGCCAGAGCTTCCTTGGCCATGGCAAAGCCCGAGTTTGGATTCGACCACAGAACCAAGTCCTCCTCGGCGACTAGATCCGGAAACAACCCTCGAGCCCTGGCATCGTCGACGCTCATCATCTCAGCGCCCGGCGGGACGTGACCAGCCGACTCGAAGTTTTGCAGTATGCACCTCGCATTGCTCTCGGGAATGAAGTAGAGCACACCCGACTTGACGAAGAACGGCTTCCACAGTCCTGACGGGTCGTTCCACGCCTCCATTCCATCCTTCATGATCCTGCTATACGTTCCGTCACTGTAGTCGGTCCGCACGATCTTATTCCAGTCCCAGCTGGCCGCAGGCGACGGGACCGCCGCACCTTTATCGGGGATCGAAGCGCGATCGAGGAGAATGACTCGGTCCGGTGACGAACCGGTCGAGAGAGAAAGGTGGTAGGCCGTCGAGGCACCAAAGATGCCGGCGCCGAGGATGAGTGTGGTAGTCATTGGTGGCTGATATAGCTAAAGTCTTTTTTATTTATTTATCTTTTTTTGGGTTACGGCCTTGGTTTCTTGCTTCTTTTCAAAGGATAAAGAATACTAGTTTTCTGCAGTTATCAAGGTTTACTATCCCAATCCTTCGTAGTGTTGGTAAAAATTTTCAAGTCTCGGCGAGATCACGTGGTGTGTCCCTTTATGGCTTATTATTTCATTAGACGCTCGGCACACCCAATCGCCTGAGAGGCTGCGGCAAACATCAATACAAATATCAAAGGCAATCACCTCTCAGTGAGCCCTCTCAGGCATCCGAAGCTCGACCTATCCAACATCCAACCGCGTCCCGCCCCCTCCTTTCTCAAAAAAGCTGCTATCAGCCATTGGCAAACTCTTGACTTTCTTCTTCGGGCCTCTGGCGTAATTCTTCGTAGACGTGACCCGCGCGCTAGAACCCACCAGACACGTAGCATCCTTCTGTTGTCCTTCGCGGCCTCTTGTCCAATACAAGCCTACTTGGGCCGGTCGGATCGTCATGTATATACTTCACCCTTACAGGTCCCAGCCGAATCATCTAGTCCAGATCGTATTCTTACTCGTCTTGCGTATATGGCGTTGATACTCGGCTTCTGTGAGTGACGATCTATGGCGAACGATGAAACAACCGCGCAACGGGCGCTATCCCTGCAGCTTGACGCGATTCGAGTCGAGAGGACAAGCCGAGATTGAAAGGCTCAGAAGTTGTCGCCAAGTCGGGACGCAAGATAATACTGGATTTCAAAAATAAAAGAAAAAAAATAGCCGATGCCATTATCAACGAGATGAACATGCTTGTACGTGAAGAGGCTGGGAATCCATCGCAGTCAAGTTATGCGGAAGCTAGGCAACTATATAAGAAACTTCACCACTCCGATCCCTATTGTTTGTCCGCTCTCTTAATCCGAAATCTAACAATCCCTTTTCACTATCTGCTGTCTCTTCTATGCAACTTGATTAAAGACATAAAGTAATCACACATTACCCGCCGTGATCTATATACCCCCGTTCTGGACTGGTTCCGTTCTGTCATAAACATTTTATCCACTTGTTTGATTATAAGATTCGCTCTCTTCCAGAATGGCTTATCTATACGTCAACCACCGCAACATCGATATACTCGGCCTGCCATTTTTGCCCACGCCGGTCACTCCTTCTCAACGTTCGTCCCCAGATTCGGCTTACCCTGACTACCCAAGTGAATATTCTATGCCCTCCCCTCAATCGACACTTCCACCTTCTGCCGTACCATACCGTCGTCCTCAGGCGATTCATATCGAGACCAAGCTCGCCGACCCAGCTTATTACGCCGATGGCGCGCCTCCCCTCACGCCATCCCGGAAGCGCCGTCGTGCCGAGTCTGCCGATATACGTCCAACTTCCACTGATTCCGGTCCGCGCCTGGAGCGCCGGCGGCCGAGAGTCGATATTCCGGCCGTGCAGATATCTCGGGCAGATCATGATCACTGTAAATACGCACATGGTTGCAGATATCACGAAGATAATGGCACAAGGCCTATGCCCGCATCTTTGGTGACAGGTGCCCCTCTAACACCGATTTCCCATTACATGGCATCGCAATCGCACTCGCCGACATATATCGTCAATTCGATTGAGCGTGATGAGGGCAGAGTATGCAAAGACGTGTACGCGCATCTCTCCACCTCAATAGTTTACGGAAGTAACATCACCTCGGCTGATTTATATGCCGATACCGCGGCGTATATTCCAACGACGCCATACTCTCGGAGCATAACACCGAGTCCACCTACGAGAACGAACTCGTACGATGATGCGTTTATTGTTGCCACAAACCAACACGCTGATTTTGACGCGCTCGAGGCGAAAGAAGGGAATCGACCGGCCAGATTCAGGCCCCGAGAGAAAGGCGAGATGACGAAACGAAAGAACGTGGGGAAGCATGTAAAGATGACAAATCCCGGAGCCAAAAGCAGGACCAGGGCGGATGACAAAATGCCGAGAATCACGTCTGGAAGCGGGGACGATGGACGAAGATCGGGTTATGACGCTGATTGCGGTTCCGAATCCAGCCTGGACATCCTCCTGCCCGTTGATACCGCGTCAGCTCTTGCTGTCAAGCATATGAAAGCGCATCACCCCAGATACGCCGCCACAGTCGCCCATGTTTGCGGCAATGGGATGCCTTTTCCATAGTCTGACGATGTGATGGTTGACGTCAGCATCCCGAACGACTGACCAAACCTCGGGACAGCGAGAATGAGGGCATTATTATTTAAAGACATTTGGGATCGAAGATTCGAGATTATCCATACGTCAGGCCAGTTCTTTACTGGGCTTGACTCGAAAGGCTGAAAGCGATTTTTCAGGGGAGCAGGGGAGGGTGCGTAAAGAGCGGGTCTGATATTGGGAATGACATAGGCTGCTGAACAATATATACACGGTGGCGTTTGGGACTGTTGCAAGATATATATCAGACCCCCGCTATGCTAAAGACTATTCGATAGGGAAATTAGCATGGTATGATCGGATTCTCTGGAGTTTTAAGATAGGGCCCTGGTATTATTGAACTTGGGATGACTTGTATGCTACGAGTTTATATGAACCTTGCCGTAGATCTTTTCTCATTCCATTACTAGGAGATAGTATCCTATTCCTCGAGCCTCATAATGTTCTTCTACAAGTGATATAGCAATGTGGAATCCATTGGTTATTCGCGCCCCTATCATTCGACTTTCTGTTTTACATGTAATAAATCAGCCAAATTTTTAAAAGCTTTATAATTTATCTTTATAAAACTAAAATTTCTTTACTCAAGCCTCATTATAAATAGCTATCTATAAGTACCCCTTATTCGTACAAAGGAGGTCTCTCCCTTTATAGATATTTAATACTATACTTTTTAAAAACAAACCTCTTTAAATATATATATATTACTTTTTATATTTACTTAAAATACTACTAGTTTTACCTATTGCAAATACTTATTACATCTACTAAGAAGAAGTCTTACCTTCTCCTATAAGAGAACGCAAAGGTCTCGTTACCCTATAAACCTACCAAACGCGGTATCGAGGTCGGTAAACTAAAGAATAACGAGCTATGTCCTACTTGAAAGGGCCACGTGAAGCTCGTAGTAGCCGGCATAACCGAGGCCGATCCAGACAGGGTGCGAAGCTGGGTAAGGGCTTTGGGAGGATAGATTGCCGTTTACAAACGCTTTTGGAATTAGTCAGATATAGAAGATAAAGAACTGACAATATTCTGGTTATACATCTCCAATCTATGATCTCTGGCAGTGTTATCACCAGGTCGCCAGTCAAGACTCCAATGTAACGCAATACTAGGCATCATTCCTCGCAATATCCAGTGATAGGCGGGAGTTGATGATGTGATCTCTCATTGCTGCCTCAATTTCCCGGCTGATGTACGTATCCGTCGCGACCCCTGTTGCACCAGCAATTGATGCTAGCACGGTAGCTGTTGGAATCGATTTTGATATGTTCAGCTCAATATATTTTTTGCGCCATCTCCCCGCCTAGCCTCTCAGATTGTCACGGGTTGTGATATGGAATACATAGTTTGAGACACGATCCGTTGATATTATCTCACTATCTAGAGGTCATGTGAATCTGCGCCCACACAACGGGCGCAATAACATCCCGTCTTCTCCGGATTTTCAAGCGGCTTCCTCGTCCTAAAGCAATTCCCACTATACTCAACGACTGTAATAGCGGCATTTCCATCTGGAAGGACCTTTCAGAGGCAGGTTATGATGCATATGCGCCAGCTGTACTTATGTACTTTTGCACAATCTCCCGTGTCCCAATGTTAGAATAGGCATTATATCGTTCACCTGGGTAGATAGGCATGAGTATGTGTGGTGGATTAAAGATCTGCGCCGCTTCATTATCTTGGATTCATATTTCCACATATAGGAGCTATAATCGTGGGGCTGGGTTTTGTCCCTGATAACGTGGAAATTTTATCCATAAAACAAACGCCTATGGAATATCATGCGATAAATGGCCTCAGACGATTCCCTCGGGGTAGGACCATGGGAAAAAACATGACCTGATTATTGGTTGAGATGCAAAATCTTGGGTCGACGTAAAAGCAATAATGCAAGTGACGAGTTCCAGGTCAGCTCATGCGGGATAGAACGAGGCAGGTTTCTATATGAGGGACTCGTCATCCGTGATATGAAATCTCCATCCATCCACTATGATAGAGTCAACATCACGGAAACGGAGGAGAGAGATCTGAAAATTCAGTCACGGATTTGCAAGGTTTCTACCCTCCCTAGACTCGCTATACAACATATGTGCACGTGCCTGTTCTGTCTGGCCACATTGTGCGTTGGTGAACTTATCTTGTAGGCAGACCTGATGAGCCTGCCACTGTTGACACAGAAGATCTGACAATGCTATAGACAATCCCTTATTATTTACATTCGACCTTTGATGGGTGATTCGGACATCGCCCTGATCAACCCGGCGATCCGCTCTTCGCGATCTCTAACAGCACTGGCGTACTGCACTCGTCTTATCCATCGTTCGCGGTCGCATAACCATACCGATATTCCCTGAAACTTGCCCGCCCGCATTCCGAGCGCCAACCTCACGCCTGCTTCCGGCAGCTTTCCACCAATTCCATGGTCACAGAGTCGAGGGAAATACAAGGCTCTCATTCCGGCTTATCTCTCTTTGTACAACGTTTCGCAGTCAGCCGCCACCACCGATCCAATACCATTGATCCACATTGGGTGCAAAATCTCGCTTCAGTATCCGGAATCCCAGACTGCAAAGCAAGAGAGCAAGTCGGGCCCCTAGCTCTGGATCATTAATCAAGTCTACCCAATCGAGATCACGATCAAATCTTGACATCATGTGTTGTTACTACTATCTGCACCACCATCACCAGCCCCCTTGCGGCCGGCCTGTCACCTTCAGCATCCATTATGAATTATGCGTGATATCGATGACTGGACAGCCATGTCCAAACCCCGTGTTCAATCCAATGGTCTCGGTTGACTGTGCAGATCCGTGCTCTTCAGGGTCATGTGTTGTCATGCCTGAATGTATTGCTGGGTCATGCCGGCTGCAGGACCTGGGGGGGAGGTGGAGCTGCTGTAGTTGCGGGAACGGGGGCAACACCCTCACATGGTGCTCCCATCGGCTGAAGACAAGCCCTGATACATTCTGTTATCATGCTGTCTGTGGAGGCTGCGGGGCCGACTTGGGAGAGTGAGTATACGAGAGAGCGAGAACGGGTGGGGTCAATGGCGAGCGACTTCCGTCCAATATATTGATCGGTGAGGACCAGAGGCAAGTCGATGCGGTGGCGTCACAGGTGTGGCGGCGGCCCATGGGTGTAGTATGTGATTCCTAATGGCACCTCTGTTCAGCCCGGCGCGATTTATCATGACAGGGGCTTGTCACGCCCTTTCCGGGCCGCTCATTCCTGGGATTTGCTTTTCTCCCTCCATAACCTAGCGGCTGAGATCAAGATGTTATCGCGTTTTTGTAGTCTCGGTCGTTTATGGTTTGTTGATCAGATGAAGCTGTTCGCAAAAAGCAAGGATATCTCTACCACACAAAGGCCGTTGCCACAACATTTGGACCACACGTCTATATTTTCAGCTGTGTATATATATCCGAGTACAAAGTTCCTCGGATTGATTCCCTACCGGAATATTGTATAGCCGCAAACCAGGGCTTGCAGAGGGACCCTTGGGGACGGTTACGTGCATGCACCAAGTCACTATCGAGACAGCCACCAAGGCAGGACTTGTCTGCTGACAGGAGAAGTGTGAGGCTCATACAACTCTGGCTCCAGCATTATGGAAAAATTGCTTGACACCATTCGCTGATCCGAACAAGCATCAAGTCATTCCGATATCGTCTGTCGATTATGCCGAAATCCAGCGTTTAAAAGATTACCCTACCATGATATACTTTGCCTGGTATAGATGGCCATAATATTCCAAAGATAAAATCCAGTCGGAATTGCAATTGGATAATACATCCACTATTCGGGGAAGCCGGAGCAAGCCCCAATCTTTATGTGATGTAACTATCATTCTGGGCTCTCGTTCCAATCCGCAAGGCCGGCAAATCCGAGAGAGTGCACAGACACATGCACAGAACATCAAGAACCCTTCCCGCAAGAAATTCCTCTTGTACTCAGATCAGTTCATGCATGCCAGATCGATCAGATCCTGGAGGCGGCGCCTTTCTGCATGTATTGTGCCAATATCCTACAGCCTTGGGTTGCAAACCAAAGAAAAAGAGGGAGAAGAAGAAGTTCACATGCACTCAGCTTCTAGGCACATGCGTAATGATGGAGAACCGAGTGTTTGGGTGGACGTCCAGCCCCGCACGCTGATCATGTATCACGAGAGCATTGACAGTCCGGGAGGCGGGCCGGGGTGTGCAATGGTGGTTTTGGGAGACACGAGGAACAAAACACAAGTGTGCCTTCTTTGGAAGAGATCAGGGAATCCCAGACAGAGGGTGGTTGCGGCAGATTTCTGTGAGTCGGACTTGCCTGATGCCTCGAATCTGGTAGCACGTCAACGAGTCGTCATTTTCTAATTGTAGGTCTTGATTTATTTTTAAATGTGATAGGTCGGACGCCGGTTGCTCAAGTCACCTGTCCGGACTAACCGACAAGACGCCGAAGATTATAGTTATCGGATGAGACTCGAGCTCGGACCCGGTGTTGGAGCCAGGAAATGGGAAATCATTCCCATAGGCCCATGCTTCTATGCTGACGTATCTGCACCTTTTACGTCTTTCTCGCTCATCATACATATCGGCCTCCGATTAGGCAAGTCTCAAGGATCACCATCACATATTTCTCCCAAATCCGACGAGATGGCTGCCACCCTCACGCCTGGTTACTCGCAATCTGATGTCCTGTGCAGCCCTCAGCTCTTCCTTTCTCTGGCCGTCCAACTTGATACATATGTCTGATTACTAAAATCCACTTACGGACTCTCTGTACTGGCCGGCTATTCGTCATTTGATGTCTCCTCCAGCCGAGTGCATGGCCGTGCACGGGGGAGTGGCCCTAATACTTTCAGGCTATCGCAAGTCTATTTGTGATAGTTCACGATTGAAAGGGGCGTTGGGCAGACCGAGATCGGTTAACAATTGTTTCTCGTCATGCCAACTGCATGTACATCTTCATCTATGTTGATGCAGTAGGGCTGCTTGAGGTGACGAGAAACGGCCACCTGATATTAACACTATTAAAACAATGTGAATAAATTGAACAAGGTGAGAGGCCTTGGACAGGGCCATGTATATTAGACTAGGAACGCCGGCTCAGGCCAAACCTTTGCGGTCCAATTCATCATCCTTCTACGTGAGCCATCATACTTTTTACCCTCAACATCTTTTATTATAACTGTCGGTACACCTTTCGGTTTCGATTCATCACCCTCATCCGGCATACTATCAGAGGCTTACACACCCCTATCCTTCTGACCATACCCTGCGGTAGCTCGTTATTCGTTTATATAAACGTGTCACAGAGAGCTTTCGCCCAAAACCACACATACGGCCCCTGAAGTGCCCTGAACTGTTCTCTTGCAAGAGATTTTTATTATTTGTATGCAGGTTTCTGATATAAGTTACTCGCACGACTCAGAGCCTGAACTAATATCACCTGGTATTAGGTAATTGGAGACTCGAATTCAAAGCTGGATATACGTTGTTGGCAATAAAGTGCCTCGGTCAGGCCTCGAGAGAAGCAGACGACGGCGGCGACTCGTATCAAGAACCCCCTCAATTATAACTATATTCATGGTAGCATAGCATCATTTAAACGATGTGCCACCGGACAACATACACGCTCCCGTGCGAACACGTCCATACCATGCTCAAATACTGCCAGAATGCTCCCTACTCACGCGGTCCAAACGGACAGCGCTCCACGTGCGGCTCCGTCCAGAAGGATAGGGATTTAAGACCAGAGGCCACTGTCCCGCGCTGCCCCTTGGTGCTGTGTCCTTACGAAGCTAAAGGCCGATGCTGGAATTGTTGCTGGTGTGGCAAGGGATGGAATGAAAGCGGCCGCTGCCATGGCGTGATGCTGATTGATCGGGCTAATGTCAAATGTGAGCATCTATGCTGCGAGAATTGTTCTGCAGCCAATGGTGGGTTCATTGCTTGATATTCTGATTGGCGGTGTGAAATGGGTAGAGGATAGGGGAGGAGTAAGAGGACCGACGTTTGGGGGCGTTTGAGAGTTGACATGCTTATTTGTCGCGGCTTCACCGATCTTTGGGGTTGTGCGTGAATGTCCTAGCAAAGGAAATGAAAGAGAAGAAGCTAGAGCCACTGGCGAGGCTTGGACTGTTGAGACAGGAGAATCTGGTCCTATATAGACGCCCTTGTGCTGGGCCAACTTACTATAGTCACATTGCGTGTTTGGCTTCACTGTACTAATCATGTGACTATATCAGCAGCTTTATGCCGTTGTGAAACTCTATGACAAGTATATGCATACGTTTGAGCTCATAAATGCACTTTCGTGGCTCGGTTTTTCAAGTAAAAGGGCTACAGCCTCATGAAAAACCAAGTCTACTGATAGCGTCTCTGAGGATGAGGCTTTTCGCATGAGCATTATACTCCAGGCCAACATCATCATCAGCCGATCGATTTTTAAGGATAGGAGGAATAATCCAAGGAGGAGCTACATCAGATATCCGCACGTAATAGGAGGATAAGGACAGAATAAATAACTATGCTATGGCGTATGCTGATTGTACTAGCTCTGCATAGTACAAGTAGTCAGAGCTTTCAAAACCACCATAATCTACATAGGTTGGATCGCACCATTCAAAGATGGAACAAGTCGATCACTTTTCCGCCCTATCATTGCATCATAGTGTACAAACTCTGCCGAGACACGCGACGGCCGATATAGATTATGTCTAAGCCAACGAGGAACGATACCGTCAGTGGCGACATGGAAGCGAGGATCTCAAGATCACGGTCAGGGTACCGGCCATTGGAGATCGAAGTCCACCCCTGGGCCCTGGTACCACAGTAACAAGTGGGGGAAGTCGCTGTATGAAGTCATTTTCCAACCTATCCGTACTGCATATAAATAAACTCTACCATGTAGCTACATATTAAAAAAGTATCTCCGACCCTATTAGTCAAAAATGCAGGATTTGGATGATAAGTTCTTTTTTAAATATTTTGAATGACGTATTATATGTAAAACAAGCGATTTATTCGGCCACCCCTAAATTATATATATATATATATATATAAATTATGGATTTTTTTCCCCTGGTATTACTAAAGATTTTCTAAGGCTTTTTATATTAAGAAGTAGAATTAATAGTATTATTATACATACCTATAATGCTTTTTTACCTTACTATATATACGATATAAAACTATTAATCTATAATAATTAATATAAATTATAAAATATTCTATGTATTTTAAGTTTTGGTGAATATAACTTTAGCTATTTAATAAAGGCTATTATTAGGTTTTTACGATTATTTTCCGATCTAGACAGGTAAAATATCCCCTTTATCAATGAGAGGTGTCGATAACTTATATGAATGCCCGAATAAACCTACAGGGGGTGCCCGAATAAATAGCTTCTATAAAAAAAAAGCCACGATCATATCACGTGGCAATTTCCCACCCCTCGCACGTTCTCGCTTTCATCGTAATTAAGTATCTATGCTCAGCCCTGCGAGAATATATCTTGGGAATGCGCCCGAGATCCATCCTTCCGTTCCCATCAATCTGGCCTCGCAAGCTTCACTCAGCTGAGGCATGTGAGCACCGGAAACAGGGCTGGGATATCCAGCTTGATCTTGTGGTACTTCTTCGGGTGCCGGCATTGCGTTTTGCGACAGTAGGCATATACCCGGTCCGATCTTGTGTATGTGATGTTGCGTGCTCTCGCCGTGGGGCAAGGATAGTGAGAAACCTACGGGTCGGGAAGTGCGCTGTCCCGAAGCCGGATCCTGAAGCAAGCCCGTTGCTTTCTTTTCTCCCACATACTGGATCCGACCGGGATCTTTTGGCACCTGCAATGATGTGATGTTCGATTGATAGCCCCTGATACATACTTGGTCATATCATACCCGAATACAGGCATCTGCGTCGGATTACTGCCAGCCCCCAAAGCTGGGCCTGAAATTATCAGGCTCATTGACCTGGCTGAGCACAGTCTCGTTGAAACCAACCCAACAATAGTCCAGACTGAGTTTGCTGGACATCGGCATTGACCTTGGAACGATAAAAAGACTGGATAATTTCAAAGAAATCAAGAAGATACCTGGCACATGGAAAGCAACGTAACATGAGCAGGCCCGGGTTGCATGGACCTGACGGCTGCCCACCTTTGAGCAGCAATTTGCAAAAGCAATGGAACAGACCAAGAAGGTGGTTGTATCCCAGACGACAAGAGCTGACTGGTGCCTGGAAAACGCGGTGAGTCCGGAGGCGAATGAAGTGAGAAGAACCGTGATGGGATGCAACCTCCATCGCATTCAACCGAGACATCTGATCGAGGGTGCCGTACCAATCCTGCGGGAGCTTTGGTTCTGCTAACCGATCCACCTGTCGGTGATAATGGACATTGTGTTCTGGGTGGCAAGACACTCGGATTCTAACTGTATTAAGAACGGAGAAAACAAGGAAAACTCTAGTAACGGGTGATAACCTGTGCTAATGGAGGAACCATAGTCGGCGATGACGAGCATTCGGTTATTTCAGGACCCTAATGGTATCAATCAACTGGAGAGTCGAGGCGATGTGAGGAAGAATATTGTATCCCTACTTTCAGAGCAACCAAGGAATTGTTAAGCCAAGACACCATGATAGGGTCAAAGGGATCGATCTGGTGACCATCTGGCATCATAAGCATCGATATCCCATGGTGGGATCAGTAATCGACTTCTGGAGAACTGCATTTCTGGAGAACCGAGAACACGATTAGTTCGCAGCGTCACAGTCGGGGGACGTATCCGTATTCTTGGGGACGGGGCGAGCGGTTCGCTGACAACAAGGAGGGAGCAAATGCTAATGTTTCTAGCCGTGCGGGGTCGTCGTGAATGCCAACCTTTTATAGCACTGAGGCTGATGGAGGGTAAAGCTCTTCTGCCAGGGACAGGGGTGGTTTGTTTCAACCCTGGTAGCTGAGGTTAAACCCCGGTATCAGACAAAGACGCCAATTCATACTATGATTTGACCGGGGCCAGACCGGAACGGAAGTCTGGGTACACGACGTGAAGATTGCTGTGAGGGGGTGTCTCTTTTACCCGGTGCTCGGGACTCCGACTGGGATAGATACGATGAAAGGCCTCCACGAGCTGCACGCTGCGGGAACAAGATCTCGTCATGGTTTGGGCTTGGCCGCAGTGCACGATAATGCGCAGACATCCACGGTCAACAACTTTCCAGAGTGATTTCAACCCGGACATCAATGGGATCATCAAGTATCGAACTCACTGGCCATCGTTCGGTGCTTGATTTCGTCGGCTGAAACTTCTGCACAGGATCAAGACGGTAAGGAAATCGTCCAGCGGCTTGCGTTGAGCTAGTTAAAACGCATAGTCCCATATTCTCTCAACTTCCTTTTTCCCCCAAGCGTCATCAGAATCAAGACTGAATGTTGCTTTGTTTCTGACGCACACGATGCGCCCTGTGTGAGGCCTACCCTTGTTCATACCTCAATTTGTTCGCTCGATCTCGAGTCGTGGTCTCAGTCCAGCTCCTTGTACCGCTGGATAACTTTTGTCTGCAGGTCTGTCATGGAGTACGACACTTCATAAGTGTCTCGTGCCGTCTTTATTTGTTTTTACGAGGATTCTATGAATAAATGAACGAACAGGCCTGGCCAGTCGCGGAAACTCTGCCAACTTGTGACGACTCGAACCGTAGAGTAACGATATAAATAGCTGCTGGGGAACTCGATTCCTGCCCACCGTCACTGCCGCGTCCCAACCTGCATCATATCGAATTTCTCAGGCCCAGACAACAAAGACGAGAGGCTGGAAGCTATTCATCAAGTGATAGTCAGAACGCCGATACCGTCCGTTGAGCTCCACCTCTCCAGACCCCGTATCTTGCCAACTTCATTCTCATCGTCACTAGCAACGCCATTGTCCCTCAAAGCCGTCCCGAGCTTTCCCTTAGCTACTGATACAGGTATCATACGATCACTACCTTCTTCTTATAGTGAAGAAATCTCCAGCTCGTTATTCGCTGTTTCCATCTCAAAATGTGCCACGGACACCCGCGCAGACACCCGTGCTCGCACATGTCAACACATTGGTACTATTGCCCGTCTGCTCTTATCGACCTCGACACCGGAATCGAAACGCCTTGCCAAAATCATAGTTTTGCCAAGACACAGCCAAGTAACCAGGACTGCCCTCTTACGCACTGCAACTTCACCAATCTTGGCGGCTCATGGACGTGCTGCATGTGCGGACAGGGCCCCAATACACTGGGTTGGTGTACGATGCGAGTGTATCGGCCGGCACGCAATAACGACTCCAATCAGATTGATATGCAGTCAGGGACATGCGACCATGGTTGCTGCGAACGATGCATCAGCACCGAGGGTATGTATATATATCTGCATACCATGGCTTTCTGCTCTTGATAGGACAGAGCGACGTTACCTCAGAAGGCTAAGACATATTCGGAAATACAGAGCCTCTGCCGGATATCACTCCCGAAGTGCGGAAATCGTCGCGGAAGCCCCGTGCAAGCCGCACACGGACAATCTCGATAAAGACCCTGCAACCCCCCATGATAGAGGAAGATGACCCCGAGGAGCTGACCATGAGGCCCAAGTCAGGCAAGCCGAGAGGGAACGGCTATTCCGATCGGGACAGGGACAGAGAAAGAGAAAGGAAGAAATCCAGGAAAAACAAGAGTAGAACTTATTAGCGTGCTATTTACCCGGTGATAGAGACTACCATCTATCCGTAGCGCCCACAACGGAATTATAAAAAAAAGGACCATGGAATGAGATAGCATGCACTGGGAGTCGAATGATGAGAAAATCGGTCACCTAAGCCAAAGGATAAGTAAGTATATATATGGTATTACGCTTCACTGCCTTATTCCAATACTGTAGCTGGCCTCCGTCGCTCATGTGGTGGATGGGGATTGGAGAGGACCAGGTCAGGTGGCGTGGCACAGTCGTTACTGCTGGGACTTTTAGGCAAAAAAGCATAAAAGCATAAAAGCCCTATATAAGAGAGTTTGACGAGTCAATGAGGGACACTTATGATGGATGACTATATTTATGGAACGTGAGGTGGATATGTGGCGCGGATTGGAAAGTCTATAGCGTCTTTGAGAACGGAGATTGGGTTGAGTTGAGGTGACTCGAATAGCTCAAAACGCGACTGCTTTTATGTATTCATTACTTGACTTGAGTAGATGCGATGGAGGAGCGGCTATAAACACATTGCTGGTTATAAGATGTGATCTCCAAAGTCTAGGCACCCGAACGAGAAAAGCACCTCGTAAGTCTTTTCATCGGTATAAGTCTTGTTGACGCTTTGTGCGCTCGAGTCTTTTATCGTATTTGGTATGTTTAATCAAAAACAGTTCGCACTCACATCTACTGCAAAGAGCCACCAAATACATCATCGAGTTCCATTCCATCATTTTTCTCATCTTCCTTGTTCTTTAACTGCTCTCTCCTCGACCGCTGGAGAGCCACGAGATTTGCGCGGTCCGGATCTCGGCACTTTCGTAACTTCTTCAGCAGTGGTCGCATCGTCTCGTTTGCCTCGGGCTGATTAGGCGAACCATAATTAGTGGGATAGATCATGTCAACGATACTGCCGCAAATTAGTTTCACTTACGCTTCCCCAATAATCCTTAAATCTTTGCGGTAATTCCTCTTCCAGCATTTTACGGCACCCGATGATCGTGGCGAGAACCCTGGCCTTTATCTCCTCGGACTGAGATGGATGTAGCTTGTCATGGGATCCGGCAGGCATGGGGAAGGGTTTCTCAATTAGGATGTCGACGAGGCCTTCGTCTACGGATAAAAGAGCAGCAAGCATAATCTGTGACGGAGTGTAGTGAAAGTAGGCGTCGGTGACAACAGAAGAGAACTTGAGGATCTCGCGTGCCGCGATATGAGCCTTTGAAATCCTGTCGTTCTGCAAGAGAACAGGTTAGCATGGGAACGACTTAAGAGAGAAGATGGGAATGAAGGATCAAACACATACTTGATCTGGTTGCAACCTATTCAGTTCGATAATGGCACCTTCCAAAGCTCTGAATGGATGCCGCACATCAAACGCAAACCGGATACCTTGGCATAACAAATATTCCCCAGAAAGTATCATCTCGGGTGTTGTCTTGGGAAAGTTTTGTGCAAAATGCGCAAGGTCCAGACCGAATAAACCCTCCGCCTTGGCCGCAAAGAACAAGCAGGTCTTGAGCATTTCTGTTGGCGGATAGGTCATAACGCTATTGGTAACGTAGAAGCGCCGGAGGAAGACTGCGGCAGTTGCGCGCACCTCGGTAGGCAAGTCGCAAAAAGCCCCGGCGCGAAGAAGCTCACACGCGAAGAAACGAATGAGGATAAGCTCCTCATTGGGAGTGAGCGGAGGAGGGGGGTCAGTATCACTGCCCAACGGCAAGCGGGGGGCGATTATCGATGTGGCATGTGCGTTTGTAGAGGTCCGCAGCGAGGAGAGCGTGGCGAGGGAGAAGGACCAGAGGCGGAACTGCGTGGATGTGCGATATCGGGCATCCTCGGTGGCCATAGCCCCAAGATTGAAACGAGTGGATTTAATGCGGTGATTCAGTTCGGAGGCGCGGCCTGGTCACAATGTGCAGAGACTTAGCCGGCTCTGTTGTCTTTCTTTGTACGTACCAAGGACCCGCGGAAGTGACACGATATCACGTGCTTAAGAAAAGCTAATATAGTGAAACCTCGTTTATAGCATTTCCTAATAATAAGATATTTAGGTAATATCCCAAGAAATCGATATGCTTCTTTTTATAAGTATAATCTTTACATAATATAGTTTAAATATAATAAAATTTATAAATTTCTCTATTTATTATAAGAAATATATTAAATATATATAAATTTAATCAAAACTGGTCTGAATTAGGTTAGATCTAAAAAATAATTATGTAATTATTATAATTATAAAATAATAGACTGAGTGATAATTTTATAATTAACTATTGATTATATTTACATCTTTTATTAAAAATTAGTAGTATTATAATTTTCAATTTGATATTATAGATTGTAATCTTATTTATCTATATATGTTAATTTAAATCTTTTTACTTATTTACTGTCTCCTGACACGTGAAACGATCGCTGTAGGTGCAAGTATTGTCGTGGGAGCGATCGTTTCCCCATGTTCGCAAAAGACCTGGCATATAACTGACCACTAAGTCTACCAGCTGGTGCCAGCTGGCGCTCACTATCGGTCATGAGGCTGTTCCCCAACCACAAATATATATCTATTTTGTTCGCGATTTTATGAGCTTATATTATATATAATAAAGGCGCTTAGTATTTACTTATCTATCAAGTATCGTAAGTTGGGTCATGTGGGATGGGGGCGGTTTACTCTCCAAAAATAGGCGGCGTACATTGACAAAGCCGCAGCCGTGGCCCAACCAAGTCGGCCACCGTCAGCTTCACTTCATACACGCAAGCGCCACCTCTCACATCCAATCGTTGGTGGACATCATCAGTTTATTAGGCCATTCCGCAAGACCCTGGATCCGTCGACCTTGGTGTCGGCCTCCATTTGACCCTTGATCTTTTTAAATGGAGAGGAGCCAGACCACGGTCCATTTATCCAGAGGGTCGTGGCCCCAAGCCCCTCTTCACAACTTGACTGAACATTCCACCCTAAATTCGACCCCTCCCTTGTTTTTCTTTTAATCCTACCACGCTACCTCCTTTGTCGGTTCTGGAACACGTCTCAGCTTTTCTCCATCATCTCTCATCTTCGTTGCCTCATTTGCTCCAAGGGGCCTTTCTTCCGTGTTCATCCTTTCCATTTGCCACCGCTCGGTTCGCCTCCGGCTGTGCCAGCAAATAGTAGCGCCAGTTAAAATTTTTTTTATGATAACACGCTCGCCGAGACGATCATTTATTATCCTTTCTGTTCTCAAAGAGTAAGTTACGCGGCCTCTGTCTGGTTCCGCCACGCTTCATATTATTTGTCTGGTTCCTTGCCTGACAGCAGAATTATCTTAGGTCGAAACTCGGCATAACACGACATCATTGCAACCGTGCAGGATCCTATCTACGTACAGTCTCTGCGAACCTTTTGCTTTTGCTACGGACTCGCGCGCTTGCACATCCGACCGATATTCCTTCACTAATAGCAAGACACAATGGTTTTCAAGAAATTCGACAGGGCGTTCCAATGGGCTGGTGAGCGAATGGGTGTCGAGGCCAAGACCAGTCTGTCGGACGATTTCAAAGCTCTCGAGGCCGAGATGAACTTGCGGCATGATGGGATGGATCGACTGCAAAATTCCATGAACGCATATGTCAAGTGGATATCTCGGCGGGGCGATACCTTTGAAGATGGACAAAAGGGTTATCCTACTAATTATCTCGGTCGGACAATGATCCGGCACGGAGAAGATTTCGATAGCGAGTCCGAGTTTGGTCGTTGCCTAATCGGTTCGTCTTGCTGCGAATTCCTTATGTTTATTACCCGTCATTGCTAACGTCATCTCTCGTCAGTCCTTGGTCGAGCCCACGAACGCATGGCAATAAATCAAGAGTCTCATGCCGAGTCTGCCACCCAGACTTGGCTCTCATCAATTGATCGTTCTCTTGCGATGATGAAGGAGTATCAGAATGCCCGTAAAAAGCTCGAGGCCCGCCGCATGACATTCGACGCCAGCACAACAAGGCAGCAAAAGGCCAAGCGGGAGGACTTTCGTATCGATGAGGAGCTTCGTGCGGCACGAGCCAAGTTTGAGGAGAGCTCAGAAGATGTCGTGCGACGTATGCGGGACATCCAAGAGTCGGAGCAAGACTCGATCCACGACCTCACTGCCTTCCTTGACGGTGAAGTAGAATATCACGAACAATGTCTGGAGGAGCTGAAGAGAGCGAGAGCCGCATGGCCCGCCTCTGGGTCCTGTACAACCAAAAGCGGCGGGACGTCTTCCGGACCCAGTGGCGCGGCCTCCCTATTTGTGTCGAGTAGGAAGCCTTCCCTGACCAGCAGCGAGGACTCTGCTAGCGTTGATGAGCCCGTCACGCCAACCGCCCCGGCCAGGAT
Organism: Tympanopsis confertula; assembly: GCA_026745395.1. Lineage (NCBI taxonomy): Eukaryota > Fungi > Ascomycota > Sordariomycetes > Coronophorales > Scortechiniaceae > Tympanopsis > Tympanopsis confertula. The sequence continues at coordinate 3,132 of JAOYNU010095465.1, read as the reverse complement.
TCCATACATCCGGTCACATTCCAGACCTGCTCCAGCTCCTCCGACCGTCATACCCGCTCCTCCCGCCCGTGCAGCCACGTTTAACGGTTCGCCTGACATGAGCGGCTCGGCCCAAACTCTGGCCACTATGGCCGTTCAGTGTGCTCAGTCAAGACAGTCGTTCGTGCCTGGGTCTGACAGCAGATTTGCCCTTGCATCTCGGGATCGCGACGTGTTTGCTGACCAGAATCACGGCGTAAACCCGACTACAATCTGTAGTCGCAGCGGTAGTCCAGAGACCTGGGAGGATCTATCAGCCGCCACAAGTCCATCGACGAGTATGACAAGTCTAAGAACCTCATTGAGTACTAGGAAGGCTCCTCCTCCACCTCCATCTCGGGGAAAGAAGCCACCTCCGATACCGAGCAAAAAGCCCACCATCACACACTCATAATCGGTTCAGTCGGAATCATCACCGCAACGTACACCATGTCATGGAGTTATGATTTTATTTTATTTTTTTCCTTCTTTCTTTCTTTCTTTCTTTCTTTCCATCTTTCCATTTCGCTCTAGAAAATGCAAATCCTTAGACCTGTAGTGAGCGGTACGCAGTAAGATATGGGCATATCATCATGGCTGGGCCAGATTAACTTTAAGGTAAAGTTCAGATGGAAGGCGTCGCCTGGAATTACACGGAGTATCATGTGATTTTTAACTTATCTCTGGCCTATTCATAGCACCACTTGCTTGTGCATGGTTTTGCAATGTCTTCTTTCTTTCAACTACATCCTATAGCACATCCTTCTCACGGAGTTTTTAAATATGTTAGGAAATTGTCTACATCTCATATAACTCATCTGATAAAATCGCTACAGCAGTAAAATAGAAGCAGACTTGAGATATGTGCCACAAGATTAGTAGGATTACTTACCTCGCTTATACAGCCTCTGATGGCAGGCCTAACACGATTTGGACGTTTCGTTTGTGCCAACGCACTTGACGGGACATTCGCTGCCCTAAGATGATACGCGAATATCGAGTGAGAATAAGACGGACCGTAATACTGCTAAGATAGCTTGAGAAGCAGAGAAATATACGAAAACACGATATCCGGGAGAGAGAAATATTTCTTGCATAACTTCGGTCGACGAGATAAAAGACCGATGGTTATAGCCCCAACAGGTCCTTTGTCATTTGTTGGTTGTTGCGGGCTAATAGTGATGGGATTTAAGGGTCGGTATAAGATTTTCTGTTTGCGTTCCATAGCGGCATGTGGGAATATACCACGGTATTCTGCATCGGTGTAACGGCTAGATGAAATTCGTAGGGTATAAATCAATGTCCAGAAAGATAGAAAAAGTCCGAATATTAGTCGAATGCCGCTGGCGCGAGCTACTCGAAATGGATTAAGCCGTCCCTTGATGGCGTCACGTCACCTCTTGCTCCTTTCTCCTTCTCCCTTCTCAGCCCCCCTTCTTCTCGTCCTTCTTCTTGCCTTCTCCTCGATCATATGACTCAAGAGAACCCTCCTTTGATAAAGAGATCTCGGGACACCACCTCGTAATTTCCTCCATGTTCTGGGGGATCTTGACCTTCTTATGCACCTTGTGATATCCCAGAGGTTGCTTTGCTTGCTCAACCTGCCAATCAAACTGCTGTGCAAACTGCAGCGCCTCGCTGACGTCGGGCAAGCTGGCATTCTTTTGTTGGAAGCGATGCGAGAGCCATAGATCCTCTTCGCCGGTATCCGGCCATCTCCCAGCAGCGATGTCATTTTCCCACGTAGTCTCCTCCAAGACTTCCATCAGCATGTTCCGGTTCCTCAGCGAAAGTCCGCCGTTATACTCGAGAGGCCGTATCCATGTGCCGATGAGATCCCACTCAAAGAACGACTCGACGTTTCGTGGGGAGTTTGAGCAGATCATGGAGTCGGCCTGGAAGACGAGCACGTGTTTGGCTGGTGCAAGCTGCTCCCACAACCAAGGGCTGGTGAAATACTTGTTTACCTCTGTCCGGTTCCTCATATCGTACTGTGAAGGTATGTATCGGATGGAAACGATGCCTGAGTCGACGGCGCGTCGCCATGCTGCAGAAACAAAAACTGATGGAGATGGCGACGTCGATGTGGCTTGCATGCGTATAAGCACCTCAGGTGTAGTGAAAAAGACAATGGGCCATTCGGGGCCAAGGACAGCGTGAAAGTGCAAGATGAGGGGGACGAGGTTCTTTGTGAATTTTGAATCGGAGATCACGGCAACTCTATCAACGATAGGCACGGTCTTGGCGGGTTCTGGCAGAGGCCGTCTTGGATCGCTGTCGTCTTTGGGACTATCAACAATGCTCAGTGGGCCTGTCAGGTCATCAATAAAAGTCTTGGTTCTCTGAGCGATGGAACATGGTCAGCAACGCAAGGCTCGGGTAACCAGGTATGCATGTGGGTTGCCGCTTCAAGACATACGTCGTAGACGGCATCGGTGCCACCAGTAAGACGCAACAACCAGATTACGGCCAGCACGATAAACGCGCCCACAATGACCTCTCGCCTACCTCGCGCCATGACCGCGATGAGATGTTGTTATATTATGGTGCGTATTACATAGCTCCGCCAGCGTAGATCTTGGAACAACGCTTTGGAGAGTTAAGGCCAATACGATAACAAGTCTTGTAACAAACACTCAGCTTACCAACTGGCGCCAACCGCCGGCTGCGTTGATGAGTTTAGATAAATATCGTATTATTATGTAATACAATTAATTGATTTTTCTCAATCTCCACGTCCGCCTTAGGAATCTCCAGGTTCTCCGGATTTATACGAGATATCCAAGCCTCAATTTGCCGTTGTCGCTTGCGTGAGAATCCTGTAAAGGAAGTGGCTTCCCACAGGTCAATGTCATTGTCGAATTGGCGTGGCCGCTTCGAAGGCTTGGAAGGGTTATCACTTGGATCCTGTGGCTCCTCACTACCCTCATTCTACTCATACGGCGACCGCGGTACGCTCGGGCTATTAATCTTGCATCTTTTAGTCCGGTTATTAGGCGGAGTACTCAGGACAGACGTCAACGTAGTACAGTGGAACCTCGATTATAACATATGGTCTTGACACAGCCTTACTTAACATATCGCGAGGATATCGTATAAACGAGGATTACGTGA
>JAOYNU010095354.1:0-43190 GCA_026745395.1 Tympanopsis confertula | reverse complement strand
TGACTACGTGGCGCTGCGGGACATCCTGACCGAGTTCTCCAAGGAGCTGGCGCAGCTGATTGTGCGCGACGGCGAGGGCGCCACCAAGTTCGTCACGGTGCGCGTGTCGGAGGCGGCGTCGGAGCCCGCGGCCCGGAAGATAGCGAGCACGATTGCGCGGTCGCCGCTCGTCAAGACGGCGCTGTACGGCAAAGACGCCAACTGGGGGCGCATCCTGTGCGCCACGGGCTACGCCTTGGTCTCGGAGCCCGGCGAGGCCGCAACCGACGTGCCGGGCGTGGACCCGCTCAAGACGAGCGTGTCGTTTATGCCGACCGACGGGTCGCCGGAGCTGAAGCTGCTGGTTGACGGCGAGCCCCAGACGATAGACGAGGAGCGGGCGTCCGAGATCCTGGCGCTTGAAGACCTGGAGATTGTGGTGCGGTTGGGCACGGGCAGGGAGCAGGCAACGTACTGGACTTGCGACTACAGTCACGAGTACATCACCATCAACGGAGACTACAGGACCTGAGACAGTAGGAACCCAGCATATGGAGATGATATCGACGAGCCTGGACGCTGTATGACAAGGGGTTGACGTTACGCTATATAGAGCTAAAAGGTGTTAAAAACTCTTAATAGAGAGTTTATTAATTATGCTTTGTCTCCCCCGTTATATTCATGCACCGACTAAATAAAATATAAAAATTCAAAATTGGCACTTCACTCGCCGCACCTCGTCTGGCTCAAATCCGACTCACTCGTTTCTCGCTCGTTTCGCCGTCGCAAATCGCAATGGCCGCCGAATCGTCAACCCCCCCGCGCTGGGCCGCCATCGCTCGCGACACCAACGAGACCAGCATCCAGCTCGCCCTCAACCTGGACGGCGGATCCTTCCCCCCCGGGACCCACGAGAGCCTGCTCTCTCAGGAACCGGCCGGCCACGCCTCGCAGGCGACCAAGTCGCAGGACATTCGCCTCAACACGGGCATTGGCTTCCTCGACCACATGCTGCACGCGCTGGCCAAGCACGCCGGCTGGAGTCTTGCGCTGAACTGCAAGGGCGATCTCCACAGTATGTTTGCGTACAAGCATGCATGAATAATGAATGAATGAATGGATGAACGAATGAATGCATTGCCTTCTTTCTTCTCATCCCCTGGCTTGCATTACTTTGCTCACATTGTTCCCAAAGTCGATGACCACCACACGGCAGAGGACGTCTGCATCGCGCTCGGGACCGCGTTTGCCTCGGCGCTCGGCACGCCGACGGGCCTGGCGCGCTTCGGATCGGCGTATGCGCCCCTCGACGAAGCCCTCTCGCGCGCCGTCGTCGACCTGTCGAACCGCCCCTACAGCGTGGTTGACCTGGGACTCAAGCGCGAGAAGATTGGCGATCTGAGCACCGAGATGCTGCCTCACTGCCTGGCGAGCTTTGCGCAAGGCGCTCGCATCACGATGCACGTCGATTGCCTGCGCGGGCAGAACGATCACCATCGGGCCGAGAGCGCGTTCAAGGCGCTGGCCGTGGCGGTTCGGCAGGCGACGTCGAGGGTCAAGGGCAGGGAAGGGGAGGTTCCCAGCACCAAGGGGACGTTGAGTGTGTGATTGGATAATGCATCAAAATAAAACAAAAATACATCGATCGGATGAATCCAAGCAGCGTAAGCCTGGCTCGATTCGATGTTGGTCAAGGTCTTGCTTAGTCTTAGGCAATGTCTGACGCAATAGGAGTTATTCTTATACCGTGAACTCCTTAATCCCGCATGCAGCAAAAAAGAATCGCAACCCCCTGTATCATGTGACGTGGGAACCACTCAAAGGTTTCAAAGATACTGAGGTCAAATACTACCCCCTCCCCTATCCAGTTGGATATTGTCCACATCATTGCACAAATATTTATTAGCAGAGCCCACACGTCGAGCATTCATGTCAGACCAGTCACTCCCGCTCCGTCACATGTCCCGCCGAACCGACTCAAATCCGCTCGGCCCTGGCCAGTGAGCCGATCCATATTCTTTGCGAGGATCAAAGAGAGCCTCTTGTCGCAGATTTTTTTGCTCACGCCAATCGCATTACTGCCCCGCGGGGATTCGAGCGTCGAGACCATCACCATCAACCCCCCTCCCAAAAAAAAAAAGAAAGAAAGAAAGGAAATGGCGGCGCGTGCTGCTGCGAGCGACCCGGTGTCGAACCCGCTGCTGTCCCCGATAGACGTGCCGCTGGTGAGTCCGGCACGGCCGCCACTGGTGGAGAGCCCGGACGCCGTCGAGCTGGGAGATTCGTTCCCCTCCACGGGGCGCGTGTCGTTGTCGCTGATTGGCAACCACCACCACCAGCCATCATGGAGGGAGCGGTTGGGACTTGAGGGCGTGGCGAGGCGGACACTGGGCATATCCATGCTGCTGGTAACGGTGTTTTTGTGGACAATGTCAAACTTTCTGGCCAGCGTAGGTTTATCGAGCTCCCTGCGTGCGGACGGGCGGAGGAGGTTCGAGCTGACATTACTACCGCTTGGCGTACATAGTCGATATTCTCAGATCAGACGTACAACAAGCCGTTCTTTGTCGTCTACTGCAACAGCTCCGTCTTTGCCTTTGCAACGATACCGATGCTCATACGATACGCTATAAAACATGGCATATCAGGGGTGCGGGACGCGGCCGTGCAGGCATGGCGCGAGCAAAGATACGGCATTGGCCCGTTGCGACCGGCAGAGGGCGACGGTAGCGGTCGCTCGGACGAACGCATGCTTCTCTACCCGTCGACCGACGAAGACGAAGATGATGATGACGACGACGTCTACACAGACGGCACCGCGACGCCGGACCCGGACGCCGTGCTGCGCAGGCACGCGGCCAGGAGTGCGGAGGAGGCGGCTCAGCCTGCCAGCGACGACAAGCTCACGCTCGGCGAGACGGTGAGGCTCAGTGCCGAGTTTAGCATGCTGTGGTTCCTTGCAAACTACACGTCGTCGGTCTGCCTCGAGTACACGAGCGTGGCGAGCGCGACGATCCTGACGTCGACGAGCAGCATCTGGACCCTTGTTTTTTGTGGTCTCATGCGCGTCGAGGGCTTCACGGTCAGAAAGCTGCTGGGTGTGGCGGCAAGCCTCTCGGGCATTGTCCTCATCTCGACGGTGGACCTGACCGGGTCCAATGACGAGAACCGTGGGTCGTTTCCGCAAAAGTCCACGATGGAGATCGCCATTGGTGATTCCATGGCGTTTGTCAGCGCCGTCGTGTACGGGCTGTACGTTACGGTCATGAAGCTGAGGATCGGGAATGAGGACAGGGTGGACCTGCCCGTCTTTCTCGGGCTGGTGGGCGTGTTCAACCTGGCGGTTCTCTGGCCTGGCTTCATCATCTTGCATCTCACCAGAATCGAAACGGTACGTCACCAACACCACCATCACCGCCTTGGCTTGCTTGGCCTGGGTGACTTCCAGATGTGTACAGTCACTGCAGGGGAGGAGGAAGAGGAGGAGGGGGGGAGCGCCACAGACCTGCTGACACTGAGTAATAATGGGGGGAGGGCGAGGGGGCAAACAGTTTGAGATGCCACCGACTACGCGGATATGGTATATCATCCTGGTGAGTGCACGGCATCCATCCGCTTCCCTGCCCTTGTATCACACCACTTGTGTGTTCTATAGGCAATAGTGGCACAGCGCTAACTGCATGTCCGGTGCAGGCAAACTCGATGGCTTCATTCGTGAGTGACATGTCATGGGCGTACGCCATGCTGCTCACGACACCGCTTGTGGTGACGGTTGGCCTGTCGATGACGATACCGCTATCGCTTATTGGGGAGATGATTCAGTACTCACAGCACTCGAGCATCACGTACTGGATAGGCGCAGGAGTGGTGGTGACGTCGTTCCTGTTTATAAACCACGAGAGCCACGAGGTCGACGAGGAGAAGGAGGACGGCGGCCAGGCCCAGACGGTCCCGGTCTCGTGAGCGGCGGGGGGGTTCATTTTTGTCATCATTTTATCATTTTCTTCTTTTATTTCTTTTTATCTTGTTTCTACATTTTGCATGGCGGTGGCTGATATGCGCTTGTGGGTGGCGTTTGAGCGTTGTGTCAAAGGAATATCTAAACGGTTGTATGCGTTTGCCAGGTTTGGAGAATAGAAAGGCCAAACCAACGGCCTATGCTGATATTGCAGGCAGGTCCTTTGATCAAGCCATGCCCCCAAGCTTTTGCTCTGTCCTGCTGCTTGCTCTCAATACAATCCTTCGTTTGGCGTGGCGTTCCCGGGCTCTGGGTCTTTTCCAGACTGGAGGCCGATGAGCAGGTGGGCGCTCACTACAGGTACCATGAGTATACGCATATATATATATATATATATACACATGTGATGCCCTAACACGGGCTTCGACTCGCCGCGCCTGCACACCCTCCCACGAACTCGATGGCGGGCAAAATGTCCGATCGGCGGTGATCCACGAGCTTGACATGTCGTGCATGTCGTACGAAGCGGAATGGAATCCTGCTGCCTCTATCTCTATCTCGAATCACATACAGGTCTTTATGCTATGATCGGGTTTGGGCACCCCCATCCCCCCAAACTGGTGGCCTCCCCGACTATAACCAGAGCCATGTTCGTCGACGTCGTCGTGTTAACCCTTTCTCTCGTTGACACCTGGTCACACCCTTTGAGGTCAGGTCGGTCAAACAGGTTCTGCCAGCACGACGAGATAAGCGTGGGGGGACTGACCAGGGTCTTCTCTGTTAGCCACAATCAAACGACGTCTTCATTTACTATCTACCAGTCTTATATCTTCTCCTCTCTTGTCAGGCACTCAGCAGGTGTGAGGAGGGGGGAACGTCCTCGGGGTAAAGCAGCCGTGTGAGGCTTCAAATCCACCCTCAGTCGTACACGAGATTCACGAGACCACATCAAGGCCCTGCCTGCTCCTCCCTGCTCCTACTTGGGCTTACGCCTGCTCCTTTGCCTCCCTTCTTGATGGAGCCATTCCGTGTTGCTGCTGTTGTGTGTGTACAGGGCAGGAAGGAGGCTTTGCTCACTGCAGTCCCAGGACTTCCTGGTCTCTCCTGCAGTGACGTTGTAGTCTGTCTCTGTCTCTGTCTCGCATAGAAATATTTCATTTATTTTTATTTGTTTATTCATCCATATCTTTGCGACTTTGGCCATGCGAGTCATTTTCGGTGGGCTTGCACATGCATCATCGTTCTTGCTACCCCAAGGCAAACTTTTAGTCCCGTTGAGCTATTCTATATATCATCACTCTCTCCAACAACTCATCAAAACTCTCTATCCATCTATCCTTGCGGCAAACCAACCTCGCCCATTCGTGGCACCTACCTGACACCTGGACTCACCTTTACGTTATATATACACACGTATATATTTATATATCATATATTCCAGTCACAGCCATGGCGACCGCTCCGCCGGCTCCCGCCCAAAACGACCAGCCCCTTATCGAAGCCATCTCGCTCGCCACCCAGCCCATCCATACCAAGCTTAATAGACTCGTCCTCGCGAAGCTCCCCCTGGCGCTCCCGCCCCGTGCCGCAGACCCGTCAAACTACGTCTCCGGACTTGTTCACCTCACTGCCATCTTCGGCACCTTCGAGTCCCTCTGGCAGACCATCCTGGACTCTGGCACCGTACTGCCCCTGCCTGCGGCGACGCCCTGGGGAACCACCACCGGGACGGGTCTGCGCGCTCGGCCCGAGCTCCACAGCGACCTTGCCGACGATAGCCTCGCTCCGCTGGCCGACGCTGTGCCACCACTGCTGTTCTCGGACCCTCTGTGCATACGAAGCGGCCGTGCGGCACTTGGATGCGACGACGACGACGGCACCGCCCTCGTCCGTCTGTCTGGCGTTTCTGGCCGCACGCGCTCGCTGCTGGGCCACGTGTACTTGCCCGGCCTCGTGCGCACCGCCCACCTGCGCCGAGACATCATAAAGCTCACGGGATGGTCGGACGACACGCTTGACCAGCAGCTCCGGTCCGTGGCCGAGAGCGGGAGGCTCGGCGACTTTGTGCTGCACATCCACCATGTCGTTGGCAGGAAGCCACACGTGCTCATGGCGTATGCCTACACGCTGTACATGGCCCTCTTGGCCGGTGGGCGCTCCGTCAGAGCCTCGCTCGAGGCCGCTGGCGAGGCCTTTTGGGAGGCGACTCCTGCACCCATCAAGCCGACTGGGACCCCCTGCCAGCGCATCCGCAAGCCTGTCGGCCAACAGCGTACCCATGGGGCGGAGGATATTGCCCCCGACGAGCTGGATGCGTCATCCCTCAGCTTCTCTCACCCTCGCCCCCCTGCCGGCAGCGACCAGCACGACACCCTCCCGCTGCAGTTTCTTCGCTTGGCCACCCCCTCCTCGGACGGCCAGGACCTCAGGCGTGAGTTTAAGCACCGCCTCGCCGCCGTCGCCGAGCATCACCTGACTCCACGAGAGCGGGCTGATATCGTCCAGGAGTCAGTAGGCATATTCGAGCACACGATGCTGCTTGTCGGGCAGCTCGACGCGGTGTGCCGCGCCGCCGAGGACGAGTCAGACGACGATGCGCACCTCCGGCTCCTTGCACGCTCGCTCAGGACCCCCCTGGGCATGAGGCTCCGGGACAGCGTGGCGGTTGCAAAGGAACGGAGCCGCCGCGCCACTGCTGCGACCCTCGCGGCCGCCGTCGACGCCACTGCCCGCCTGCGCGGGACACTGGTCTCGGAGGGGGGGCTCCCCAGCGACGACGAGATGGCGCCTGGTCCAGCAAGGCCAAAAGGCAAGTATGTGCGCTTCCGCGATTCGGTGGCAGTGCCTCGACATGCTCCCAAGGCCGGCCAAGGGCCAGAGGGCGCCGCGACAAGGACAAGCGGGAGGCACGTGGTTCTGTTTGCGGTATTGGTGGCGGCACTGATCATGCTTGGGCTCGTCACCATCACCCGCCATCCGCAGTTGGCTTTCTGGGCGTGAAGATATAAAGGTCGGTCGTCGTTATACATGGATAGATAGACAGGCCAGACAAGCCGGAACTCGGACATTATTTCGTTGGCTACGGGACTTTAGAAGGATAAACACTGAGGATAAACTTTGCCATGACCCGAGATTAAGTTCGCCAGCAAGGGGTATACTGTATATATATGCATATATGTACACATATACATATACACATATATATGCCTTCCAGGTTCTCCATTCCGACCAACTTGGCTCGACCGATACGCCACGCAATGCATGAAACCCAAGCAACTTTCCCCGACACACTTCCTCCTCGATCTCTATGCCTCTCCCCCCAACACACACACACACACAAACAGAGCTCGTGATACATGGCCGCCTCCTTGTGGTGGCCTGCAAAAAAAACCAAAAACCTAATCATCATCCTCGTCCCAGTCGGCCTCAACATCGGCCCACCCTGCCATGTGCCTGATTCCTCCGAATTCGCCCGAGGTTCTCAGCTCCCTCGCGCGGCTGGCGTCGTCGCCTCTCCAGTGCCGCACGGTACAGTCATCCGACGCCGTCATCAGGCCGACGCCGTCGACGGTCCACCCCATCATGGTCACTTCTCTCCTATGGCCGCGAATCAGAGGGGTGCCGTTGCGCACAATGGGCACGTCGCCACCGTCGGCCCCGATGGCGGGGGAGCACAAGGCGCCGCCGAAAGAGCTGCTGAAGGAAACGACGGGCGATGACATGGAGAACGATATTGACGACGACGACGACGACGACGACGACGACGAGGGGCCGCCCGAGGTGGTGTTGGCAGCGTTCCAGGCGCGCTCCTCGAGACTGGCACGGATGAAGCGGTCCTCGGTCGGGAAGAGGATCGGGGCGTTTTCGGAGCTGCCAACGGCAAGTATCTCGGGCCCCCACGGCGAACGAGGCCGCAGCGCGCATTTGACGTAAAAGGACTGGGCGCGGAACTGGGCGTGGCGGAAGCCGTAGATGGGACCGAGACCGGTGTATGCGGGATCGGCCGTGTTGGGCATGCAGCGGCGTGGACGCGGAGGGTGCTGCATCATCTCCGGCACGATGCCGAGCATGAGGTGGGTGGCCGAGTACGCGTACACGGTATTGTCTCTGCAGAGGGCGTACAGGCGGGAAGAGTCGCCGCTGAGGGCAAGGGAGGTGAGGCCGTAGGTGCGCCAGCGGTGAAAGGGCTGCTCTGTGACCGAGACAGGCACGGCGGCGCCACGCCGCTGGGTGCGGATGAAGCGCGTGTCCCAGACGCGGACCGACGAGTTGGCTTCCGAGGCCGAGAGGAGAATGTGCTCGCGCCCGGCGAGATTGAACCACGTCAGCGCCGTCACGCTGGCACCCGTGGTGACCCCGTCGAGGGTGCGTGAGTGGGCAAGCCCGACGGTGTCGATGGGGAGCGGGAGGATCGGCGCGAGGAGCGGATCGCGGAACCGGTAGCCGTTGTGGGTGGTGATGTGCCGCTTCGCCTCGGGCTGATGGGCGGACCAGTTGTCGACCTGGGCGGCCGTGCTGCACCGCAGGTCCCAGAGCTGGATGCATCCTTCGCGGTCCGACGTGGCCAGAATGTTGGAGGCAGCGCTGCCGGGCTGGAAGATGACCTGGCGCAGCGAGTCGACATGGGCGGCCTGGAGCTGCACGGCCGTGGTCTGGGTGGGCACATCGACGATGGCGCCCGTTCGGTCGCTGGAGGCGGTTGCCAGGCGGAGGTCGTCGTGTGAGATGGAGAGGCACATGATTGCATTGTCGTGCACCTTGACGTGGGCGCGTATCCTGGCCTCCTGGATGTCATAGTCGTCGTCGTCGTCGTCGTCGTCGTCGTCATAGTTGTGGTTGTCGTCATCGCCGCCGCCGCCGCCGTCAGCATCATCAACATGACTGGGAAGCCTGGAGGACTGGTCGATGCTGGTGTCGAGAAAGCGAACAAAGCCTTGCTCGTCGCCGATGCCCACAAGAGGGGACGACCGGAACTGGGCGAGACTGAACGGGACTGTGGGCAGCAGGCTATATGTACCACTGTACGAGCGACAGATATATGCGTCCTGCTGATTGGAGTGGAAGGGCGCGGTGACGATGCGAGGGTCGGCCGAGAGACAGCGGTGGTGGTGGTTGGAGCTGGAGCTGCAGCCGGAGCTGCCGAGTTCTCTGAGAAGTCTCTGGGAGGACGCGCCCAGAGCGGCGAAGCGGTCGATGGGCCGGGGCACGTGGATATTGCGACTCTTGATATCCTCAAACGAGATCTTTCTTCTCTTGAGCCTTCTTGTGTTTTCCTTGCCATCCTCGTCGTTGTCGTCGTCGTCGTCGTCGTCGTTGTCGTCCCTTTTGAGGCTCTGGCCACCATTCCCCCCTGACAGGAGCTCCTGCAGAGCCCTCGACGAGGCCGTGGGGACGGCCGAATCTCTCCGCGTGAAGAACCGACGCCACCGTCTCGGGGTCACGGTGGGAGGCCGTTTCTCCTTGCGATGTGAGGTGCGCGGCGGCGAGAGCAAGTTGTGGTCGTGATGATGGACGTCGTCGTCCATTGCGGCGACATCTTGGAGTACCGAGTCGGAGTGGAATTGCGTCACGTCAGTGTGTCGTCGAGACGAGCGTGTGTCGTGGTGAGCGTGGACGTGAGCGAGTGGCGAGGGGCCGAGAGGGCAGCTCGACGGCGGTGGCGAAAGGGGTCGGGATGGCGAGTCATTGTTCAGTCGTGGGAGCGGGAACGTGTCCATCTTGTTGACTCGACTCGCCACGCCACATCCACTCTCTCTCTCTCTGTCTCTCTGTCTCTCTGTCTCTCTCTCTTTCTGTCTCTCTCTCTTTCTGTCTCTCTCTCTGTCTCTCTCTCTCTGTCTCTCTCTCTCTCTAAACGTTGATCAGGGGAATTGGCTGCGAGACCGGTGCTAAAAAAACGCGAGTATAGGCAATTATTTTGACAAGCAGCAGCAGGACATGACAGCTCTGCACAGCAAGACAAAAGCAAGTACTGTGGCAAGGACACGGGGAAAAGCTCAGACGCTGGCTACCCACCCGGCAACGATGGGTGGAGAATTATGCACAAGCCAGCGGAGAACGGCCTAAGCTCTTGTGCGTCGATTGAGTGAGACGCGGCTGCGGCGCGCCATTTTCGCGTTGCCGCCGTGTGCGTGTTGTGCTTGATTTGTGCTTGATCACGAGCAATTTGAGAAAAGCGAATCATGCTAAGGTAAGATGGTTATGTAAGCGGCTTCTTTTGGTTCATATTGTAAAGGTTCCAGCATATTTTTTATACCATGATATCAGATCCCAGAAATCTATACCCACGATTAGCTCCGTACTTTTACCCCCTTAGGGACACAAAAATTACCCTTGCAACCTCAGTATATCAAGAGCCATGCCTCCAGATTCTAGATGGAGAATTCCCGTCATGTGGCGTCATGAGGGTCATGTCTGAGGGATGCAGAAATGACGATGCCATCGCCAACTGACACAGCCTGAAGCTCGCCCATGTTGGCATGCAAGCTTGAGGAAACCAAGACATGCCAAGGCTGAAAGGCATGTTAGGCGCAGGCAATCGTCCATGTTTATTTTGGCATGTAGATTTATTCATGTCCAGATCAACTCCCCATATACTCTGATACCTCTTCTCTTGCCTGTTATAACCCTAACCCTCTTGAACAACCTTCCTCCCCACATGTGTACGCACAACTCCATCATCATGGCCCGCCTGACAGTCCTCCTCGCCATCGCCACCCTGGCTCTCGGCGCCGTTGCCGGACCGGTCGCCCAGCCTACCGACATCGCCGCTGCGGCCCCGCCCCTCGACGACGCCCCGGATACGTGAGTCGAGCCCCTGATGGCACTCTCGCAACTACCCTTGTGACCTTGGCTTGCTGACCAGTCTGCGCAGCATCACCTGCGGCGCTGCCGTCTGCAAACAAGGCACCACGTGCTGCAACGAGTCGTGCGGTACCTGCGTGGCCCCCGGCGAAACCTGCTCGGCCAAGCCCTGCCAGGACCTGACGTATCGCGGTGGTCGCTGCGGCCCCACCAGATGCGGCCGCGGCATGGTGCGTCTCGCCGTCTTGTCTTGCTTTATCTCTGCAAGCGTTGGCTAACTGACGTCGGTGGCGTTGACAGGTTTGCTGCAACTCCAGCTGTGGCATCTGCACCCCTCCTGGCTGGTTCTGCACCCAGCAGGTCTGCAGCAGTGTTGCTTGAGAAGAAGAAGAAGAGGAGGAGGAAGAAATATAAATAGAAGAAGACGATGATACGAGGGAGAGCGTGACGTGACGCAAAATAACACACAAGTTTAATATCAGCCCGCGCTGAACGAATACATGCTTGATAACGTCTTTGAACCAAGGACTTGCCACGGTCACTAACTGGTATCCGTCCATCCGCTGGCCTTGAGTGGATTGCTATCTTGAGTGCTGCATGGCAGTTGTCTTGGTACATGTAGTGAACATGTGCTTTGCCATCTCGCCTACTGTCTTTGCAATATCGAGACTTGACTTGGCCAGGATTCTTTCGTCAGCGCTGATTTCCCATCCTATGCACTACGAAATGATTTCTTCTCATCTACCAGTTGGCAAGGCAAAGGTGCCAAACCCCATCCATCGTCAGCTCCAGTAGCGAAATGTTGCTCACATTGAGGCTCGTCACTTTACAACTCCCCTCCGAGCCATGAACTCAGCCGAGAAGGTCTCCACTTGCCGATCCACCAGCCCCTGTTGGCAGCGGCACCGTGCTCGGTGCCCCCCAGATCCCGGCGGAGCTCTTTTCCTTTGCAAGCTGACCCATCGTCTGTCCACCGGTAACCGTGGTGTTTGGCTTCTTGGTCCCCACGCTGGCCCACAGCGCACCAAAGGCATCCCCGCCAGCAGCAGCAGGTCCCGGAGCCGATGTCTTTGTGGCCGGCTTGATGGACGACATGGTCAAAGGCGACGCCGAGGCAGAGGCCGAGCCCGTTGACATATCCGATGGTGCCCCACGGCTCACGTTGGCCGGTGGCGACTGGATCGAAGACACCGACTGGAAGTAGTTGGGGCCCGAGGGCCGGAACGACGTCAGAGTAGGCTGCTGCCGCTGTGGCTGCGCAGGTGCCGGCGCGGGAGCCGGCGCAGCAGCCGGCATGGAGAATGCCGAGTAGTTGGGGCCAGGAGTATTTGACGAGCTCGGTGCGGGCGAGATGGATGAAAGGTTGACCATCTCGGCAAGGTTGGCCTTTTGAGGGGCGGAGACTGGTTTTGGAGCAGCAAAAGTCGTGGCAGTAGCAGTAGGTGGTGCCGCCATCGGTTTGGTTACCTGTGCAGCCGGTTTGGTTATCTGTGCAGCCGGTTTGGTTGCCTGTGCGGCCGGCGTGGCTGACTGGAAGTCGTCAAACTCGTCATCGTCGTCCGCGGGCGCGCTGGACAGTCCGCCGAGTCCGGCAGACGCAGGCGCAGGAAGTGACGACGTGACCGGGATGGGGTCGTCAAAGGAAAAGAGATCCACCTCGGGAGCCTTGGGCTTGGGCGGTTCCGCCGCTTTCTTGGCCGGTGCGGCTGCCGGTGACTGTGCGGCCGGCTTGGGGGGTGACCTCTCGTCGTCGTCAAACTCGTCGTACTCCTCGAATTCGTCCTTCCTCCCCCCGCCCTCCCTCCAATCGTTCGGCTCGCCACCAAACCCACCGCCATCTCCATACACACCGCCCGAGAACCCACCATAGTCGCGGCCGCTGCCGCCGCCACCGCTGCCCATCGATTCACTCCCGAACCCCCCGAACCTGCCGGAACTGCTCCCACCAAAGCTAAGACCGGCTCCTCCCTCGACACCGACGTACTTGTTCTTGGTGGCGCGTGCCTTTTTACGTTCGGCGCGGATGCGGTCGACATCCGAGAGCAGTTCGGCGAGCTCCTTGGCGCGGTTGCGCACGTTGACGCCCTGGTCCTTGCCGTTGCCGTCAATGTAGTGGAACTGGCGCAGCATCTTGATGAGCGTCAGATGCGAGCGAGCGTCGTCAATCACGCGCTCCGACCCGTGCTTGATCAGGAACTCGAGCAGCTGGAGCGCCTTGTATATCTGACGCCACTCCTCGGCTGACTTTTCCGTAAATCGCCGGTAGATCATGGGCATGATCTCGTTGAGCGTTTGGCTGATGGGACGCGTGGTAACCGGTTAGACGAGGGTTTACCTATCCATTGCGCCATGCCGATCGACCGACCGACCCCCCCCAAGTAGTGCAGTGATTTGTACATACTAGCTAAAGGTGCCATTGGCGATTTCCTGCATCAGGCTTGATGAAGCGCCCCACGGTTCGTTGTTCGTAGCTTCTCGTACCTGCCACACGAGCCGAGTCAGCCCAGTCAGCCTCCAGCCGTGCCAATGCGATCGTGGGCACAGCGCCAAACATACCTTGGCCTCCATCTCGGTAAAGTTCATCACCGCTGGGTCCCTCTCCTGTCAGTCATGGCCGCCGGCAGTCCAGACATCAGACGTGGCATTTGTGTGCGCTCCTGCTCACCGTTTTGCACCTTGCGGACGCCCGCCTTGATGTCATACAATGACAAGTTGGAGACCGTATCCCTCAACGAGTTGAAATCCATTTTGAGGCTTGTTATGATGATGTGAGATCCAAGTTTCTTTCAATAGCTCGAGGGAGCCTGAGCGCGACACCCAGGCAACCGCCAACTTCGGATGGGGTGATGAAGCGAAGCGATGTGCTGTTCAGATCGCCAACCCTTCAGTCCAAGTCGTGGGCAGCGGCTCGATCTATATTGGCGTCGATATTGATGACGATGCAAGCAGGGCAAACTCGCGAATTTGCAGATCTCTGGGACCGCTTCACCAGCTATCTGATTGGGACGTTGTCAACAAGTGTTGAGGGGTTCGTTCCGACCGTTATTAATTGACTTTTGTCGTTCCGCCATGCAATCCATCGGATCACGTGAGATTTACGCTTTATCGTAACAAGTGGCCAAAATGGATGAAACATGTAGATAGCTGTCCGTCGCAACAAAACCTCTATATAAAGATATAGCGAAACGCGCCTGGACTAACACCGGAAACAATGGTCCGAGGTTAGGCTTGTCGCTTACACTATAGATATAGTCACTTCTTCCGAATGAAGCTGGCCGTCTCGTCGAGGCCGCTTCTCTTATAATCCTCTTTGGCCTTTGGTGCCCTCATGGCTTGCACCACGAAATAACTGCCGACTTGTTCATAATGATGCTGCCCCGACCCTACCACCGGCGCCCTCCCCTCCCCCCGCGTCCGCGCCCTCCGGTGCCGCCGCCCATACCATCATATCCGTACTGGCCCTGTCCACCAAACGCTTGCCCGTAGCCGCCCTGGGGCTGACCAGCGCCCTGGCCCTGCATGCCAGCAAATATGCTTGCCATGGTGGATGGGTCCATCTGGCTTGGGTCCATGCCCGAGGCCATCATTTGCTGGAGCATCGCTTGCATATCCGGCGTCATGCCGTCCATGCCAGGATTGGGGCTGGCGACTCCTGCAGCCGCTCCGCCCGACGTTCCTCCCGCGGGTCCGGAGGGAGGCGCTGCGCCAGGCATGCCGGGCATGCCGCCCATCATCATCATATTGAAGTCTTCGAGCATCTTCTTGTTGTTGGCCGCGATAAGATCCTGGTTAAACTCGGTTCTCAGAGACTCTTGTTTGGCGGCATAAAGAGCCCATGTGAATTCGTCGAAGCCGTAGTTGAAGTAATCTGTGATGTCTGTGCCGGGCTTACGCCATGGCTTTTCATTGTCGGGAAGATCTACCCAACGTCAGACCTTGATTGGACGAATTAAACGAGCGAGGCACAGATGGGCCAAGAATAAAAAAGAGGAAAAAAACAAGGAAGAAAAAATAACGAACCTTCGTCGATGTTGACTTGCAAGACAGGCTTGCCCGCTGGCTGATATACTGGGTTGCCATTTATGTCAAGCTTGGAACTGCTGGCGGCAGCAGCGGCCTTGTCTGCAGTAGGAACCGCAGTGGGATAGATAGGAACCGTCTTTGTCTCCCCGTTCTTGGTGTTGTGGCCCGTAGGCTGTCGCGTGCTGCTTGTTTCTCCAGACGCTGTGCGTTGTGGGATATTGCGAATATCATTATAACGGGTTTGCCTGGACTTTGTTAACAAGAATTCGGCGCACTTGTGCAGAGAGACCGCGAATGCCAACCGGTGCAAGTGCCGAGGATACTTACGGTAGGGGGACGGGCTTGGTGCCATCTTTTCGTTCAGTGATAATATCTATGTCCTGCCAGAACCAACCCCGTTAGCCAACCGTAGTCATGACAACAGACCGACCAAATCGGCAGGTGCGAGCAGGTTTTCGAGGCAAGAAGCCAAGACTCAAACCCACCGAATCGTCGTCATCATCCTCGTCCATATCCGCCCCTTCATCCTCCTCTTCGCCTTCCTCAAGCTCATCATCACCACCGGCGCCGCCACCTTTGGCGTCTGTTGACGTGCTCCCAGCAGCAACGCCATCCCCTGGCTTGGCTCCTGTGCCAGCGTTTGTGTCGGCGGCCACAGCAGGCTCCTCGGGTGAGTAGAAATCGTCGTCCTCGTCAATGTCCATGGTCGAGCTGCTTCGTCCTATGCCCTTTCAAGCTCCACCTCGACTGTAGCACACCGTCCAGCCGCAGAGAAGAGGGTTCAATGACTGACGGGGGCGGCTTCGTTGTTTTTTGTTCTGTGTCCTCGTCAAACCGCAGATACTCGCTGAAATGTCGACTCGTCACTTTGACGTGAAAGGTCCACCACACGTCAGAGCCAGACGTGTGACCTTTAGTGAAAGTGTGGAAGCGTGTGCTTCGTCACCAAGAACGCCGCACCCAGACTCGCTTCCAGATTATCCAGCAGTCACACTGGACTACGGTTCGGATCGTTGCTTTCGGGGGCGATCACGGGGTAATGAGGAAATATTGATGAACGGTACGCCGGTCGGTAGGTCAATTCGAGCCGCTGTGTTATTTGCGTCACCGATATCACGTGCCGTACAGAGGCGCGCTTAGCGCTACAGCCGCATATAGGCGCGCCGCGTTCCGCGTTTTTTCTGGTGGAATCGCCAAGAAGTTGAAGTGGACTGACTTTGACTTTGGGAATTATCTTGGTCCAGGCCGGGGAACCGTCAACAACGCATCGGTGCGAGCTTCGAGCCCATCCGACCCATCTCATAGATCTCATCGCCACAACACTGCGCACACTTTGGTGCGCCCTCCTCCCGGTCAGACGGTCAATTCGCCTTTGACTTCCAGCTGCCACCTGAATATAGCTTCGAGCGTCATCGTCTGTGGCCCAGCTTCCGCGACGGCAGGCGAGATGTCTCTATTCCGCGCTGCTCCCGGCCCCGCCGGCTTGTCAATCAACACGACAGCCGCCAATGCTCCGTAAGTGCTGCTTACCGTTGCCGCTGCCGGCCATGTTTCACCGTCCCCACCGCAACCTGATATTCTCTTTTCCATCTGGAATGCCTCTTTGCTGACCCGCGCGCATCCTGCATCTCCAGTGGGACGACGGCTACTACAGCCCCCGCTGCTGGCGGGCTGTTTGGCGTCTCGACGAACAACAACTCCACTCCACAGAATCAGGGTGCGACTGGCGGGCTTTTCGGCAACACCACCAACAACGCGACCTCTACCAGTACTGGCTCCACTCTATTTGGTGGTGGTGCCGCTTCAAACACTCAGCAGCAGCCCGCTGGGGGACTCTTTGGAAACTCGACAGCAGGTCAGACCCAGCAGAATGCAGCGGGTGGTGGCCTCTTTGGTGCTTCCACTGCGAATCAGCAGCAGCAGCAACAGCAACAGCCACAGCAACAGCCACAGCAACAGCAACAGTCTGCCGCAGGAGGATTGTTTGGCGGACAGCAGAAGCCGGGCGGGCTGTTCGGCGCGGTCAATAACAACGCCTCAAGTACCTCGACAGGCGGCGGCGGCGGTCTCTTTGGCAACTCGACCGCGAACACGGGCGCCCAGGCCCCGGCTACTGGTGGCCTGTTCGGAAACGCTTCATCAAATCAGACCAACACATCGACCAGCGGGATCTTTGGCAACCAAGCGGGTGCTCAAACTCAGGCCAGTGGACTGTTCGGCAATGCCCAGAACCAGCAGCTCAACCAGCAGCTGAACCAGCAGGGCGGCGGTCTGTTTGGTAACATGGGCAAGAGCCAGCCCGCTGCCGGCGGCCTGCTGGGCCAGCCAACTAACGCCACGTATGTATCCATCCCAAGACCGGCCTGCTCGAATCCGGCTTCATCACTGACACTTGTCCAGTGGTGGGCAATCCATCGCGGCGGCGCACATCAACTTTGATACTTTGCAGGGTCGCACTCGCTTTGACGATCTTGCCAAACCCGTCCAGGACGAGATTCTACGCCTCGACACGGGCATTGAGCGTATCATGCAAATGTACGCCGAGATCCAGGCGATGCTCCCCAAGCACAAGGAGACCATCGAGGCCCTTAACCGCGATGTCTATTTTGTCGAGACAAAGTACAAACGCGTCGAGAGCGTTCTTCGCAGGGACGTGACTGTGGTCAATGCTCTCAAGGAAGCCACCAAAGGCGACATTGAAAACGCGCAGCTCACTCTCCAGGCTGTCGAGAACCTCAAGCTTCCTGCGCAGTACCACACCCCCAACCTCTGGGCGGCACAGGACAAGGACGCCGAGAAGAAGGTGGTTCACGTTACCGATCTCATCAGCCTGTTTAACAAGGCCGTCGAGGACCTGGATGCTCGCCACAGGAAGCTTACCGAGTACCGTGTCGAGATTTACAACCACCTCCCCAATGTCGAGAACGGTCTGTACGAACGCCTACGGGTCCTGCGCGACGGTCTTCCGGAATGGGACGAGTCGCGCAATAGCCTCAAGACCATTATGGATGTAATCGTGGAGCTGAACAACACGCTGAAGCACGAGGCCGGCCAGTGCGTCGAGACCCGAGACCGTCTCGAGCAAGCTGGCATCCAACTGCCGCCTATCGGGTACAGGCCTCCGGCCAAGTAGGCAGCAGTTGGCCAAGTTTCCTTGCCATCCGTGTGGAGTTTGAATTTCATGAGTGACAACTTGGATAAGCAGTATGGCATGGTCCTGTGCTTCATAACATGGGGGCTGTGGGGGCTGGGAACGGCGTTGGGGGAGGGGGGGGAAGCCAGGGGTCACGATCAAAGTTTGACCGATTGAGGCCCTTGCATGGGGGGGGGGGCGGTGATACCCAGGGTGTTAAATTTCAGCACTCTTATAACTTGGTCTCGTCGACAGTTACTCGTGACTCGCTGCCCTCCCCCCCCGCACGCCAACTGGCTTTGAAGCTCAAGGCCATAACCAGCCGTCAACACCAGCTTTTGCCGCTTCAATCACGCCTGCACTCGCGAGATGAGCTGCTGCTGCACTTAGTATGTTCCATCATCGTCACCGCCTCCTCCGTGATCATCGTCGCCATCCCCGTCTCCGTCGTCAAAATAGCCCTCGGCATTGTAGTCGCCGGCATCCTCGTCGTCGTCGTACGCGCCATCATCTTCATCCTGCATAGACTCATCGTCCTCGTCGGCCGGCAATCCTCCATCGATGTCATCGGTGATGTTCTTGCTCAACCCTGCCAGCTTCTCCTCAACGCCCACATTGCGGTTTCGCAACAGAGACAGTTCAGCCATGGTCAGATCGCCATCTTGGGCTTCGGCGAACCAGCTCGTCGACTTGTTTTGCTTGCGTGCGCTCCTGGGGTCGATGACGTCGTGTAACTCGTCCGGGAACGAGCTCTTAGCTGCCATTAGCCGTTCACATTAGCCGCCGATGTTGGTACCTTGTGCTATCTTGAGTGCTCCCACAGTAGGATAGTGAGCGCGGGTGAGTGAGTGAGTGAGTGACTAGGTGGGTGGGTGGGTGAGTGAGTCAGTGAGAGGGTGGTCCATCTTACAGATTCTTATCCTCGAAAAGTCAGGCAATGCTCGCGGCTGCGCTTGTTGTCGTCGTTCCCAGGTATCCATGGCCGTGAACGGATCTACGTTGGCTTTTGTCTTGGTGCCGTAGAGCGCATTGACCTGCTCTTGGCAATATGTTTTGTTTCGCGCGCCCTCCACATCTGTCTGTCGCGCGCGGTGCGCAGTATAGAGAGGGCCCATCCGGGCCAAGGTGCGGAAGCGGAGAAAAGATGTGACCTGCCGGTCTTCAGCGGGCGAGAGTGGAGATGGTGCAACAGGGATGTACGACTATCAGGGGGGGAATAGAAGAAAGCAAGTCAGCCTGACGATGAGGATAACTGAACGGGGACGGAACGGACGCAACGTACTGGGAAGGTCTCCATGGGACGTGTGTCGGGCTCCTCGGCATCCCAGGGCAACTTGGGCCCGTTGGCGCCGCCTCTTGCACCACCGCGTCCACCTCGCGACATTATTGCGACGACTTTTTTTGCGGCTTCTGTGTCTTAGTTGTGTGTGTCTGGAAAAGGATGTTTGATATGTTGTCGAAAAGCTTCGCATATAGTGTAAAGGAAATCACGTGACGAGAAGCACCATCTTTAAGACAAGTCGTGTAAAGATTGGCAACTTTATTTATTATATGGTTCGAGGGCTACAATTCAAAAAAACGAAGGTTATCAATAGCATGCATGGTAATGAAAAAAAGGAGAGAGAGCAAATTATTTAAAATCAGGTTAAATTATGATCAATACTAGGCCGTGTTACAGTACAAGATAGAAGGACGAGATGCAGGCTCAGTGCTGCCAGCGAGATCAGGGGTCGGCAATCTGGCAGACCACCTTCTTGCCACTGACCTTGCCCTCCTTCATGTCTTTGAGGCCCTTGAGCACAGCATCAAATCCACCGGTACGGAGGTCAACACGGTGCACCTTGAACTTGCCCTCAGCAAAGAGCGACTCGACCTGCTTCCAGAACTTGACACCAAACTCGTAGTCGCCGGGGACGATCGGGCTGGGGCCCCAACCCCAGCTCTCTACAATAGGACCTCCAAAGATGCTGTAGGCGAGCCTGAAGTCAGGCTTGATCTCGTCACGCGGGAAGTCGACCGGCAGCAGGCCACAGTACTTGGGAATCTGAGAGGACACGTCGGAGGAGAGGGCGTCGGCGCAGATCTTGGGGGAGAGGCCGTCGGCGATGCAGTCGTAGGCGTGGTACAGCTTGTTCTTAGTGTAGGCGCGAATGTCGGCACCAACGGTGGGCGACTTGTAGTCGAAGACGGCATCAGCGCCAAGGGACTTGACCATGTCGAAGTGGGGAGGAGAGCAGGTGGTGATGACCTCCAAACCGGATCTTTTATTTTTGATATTGTCAGCCTCGCTTCATGTTGTTGGGTGAGCAAGAAAAAAGAGAAAAAAAGAAGAAGACTTACAGCTTGGCGAACTGAATGGCGAGGGCTCCCGTGGCCGCGCTTCCACCAAAGATCAGAACCGGGATCTTCTCCTTTGCGGGCTCCGAAGGCAAGGGCAGGCCCAGACTCCTGTACAGGCCCTGTCCAACGGAAGTGATGCCCACGCCCAGCGTTGCCGCCTCCTCAAAGGGAATGCCGTCCGGGATCTTGATACCGATGCCATCCTTGATAGCGGCGTACTCGGCAAACGAGCCGTCAATTGGGTCATGCTTGTTGCCGCCGTAGGTCCACCCGGCGATGCGATCGCCAATGTTCCAGTCGGCCTTGACATTGGCGCCTTTCTCAACGACGACACCGGCAACGTCGCAGCCAGCGATGGTGTGCTTGAGGGGGGACCAATCGACATACTTCCAGTCGGTCGGGTTGAGGGCGACATCAACGACCTTGACACGAACGCGGTCTGCGGGAAGGGGCAGCATGGGGCTGCTCTCGAGGAGGGCGACGCCCGGGGACTGGATCCGGAGAGCCTTGAAGGTGGATGGGACAGACATGATGGATGTGTGAGTGCTGACGAGGATCAAATTGAGTAGAGTAGAGTCGAGTTGAGTAGAGTTGAGTAGAGTTGAGTAGAGTTGAGTAGAGTTGAGCAGAGTTGAGCAGAGTTGAGCAGAGTTGAGCAGAGTTGAGTTGAGTAGAGCAGAGCAGAGCAGAGCAGAGTTGAGCAGAGTAGAGGAGGAGTCCGGTGCTTTTTGAGGAGGCGAGTTTGTCTGTAACAGTGCAAGTGATGAGGAACTGTGAGTGTGATCTGGTGGTCTATTTCCTTCCATTGAGGCCCGGATTCAACCATGGCTTTATACTTTGGCCGGACCGGTCCTAGACTTGACTGAACGCATCACCATCTCGATAAATCGACTGATTTCTGACCCCGCCCGATTTCAAATCGTCCCAAATGACGAACATAACGTCACGACTGTTGGTGATAAAACCTGCTCCCACGGATGCGCGGATGGTGCATTGTACGTACCGCCAACACGAAATGCTAATGCCGAGGACGGGGGTCGTCGGTCTTGGTAATCATTTGTGAACATTGGGCGGAATGTGTCGGGATGGATCCCGCTCGCGGGGAACTCTGCAGCATCGCTTCTGGGTCGATTGCCTGGCCGGGACGGCTTGGGGTGGGAAGCTAGAGGGCATGCGGAACGACGGAGTGAGCGGAATGAACAAGGGCAGTTATTGGTAATCTTGGCATATTACAGACAAGCGGCCGAGTTTCCGGATTCCCGAGTTGCCGAGAGCCAGAACCGTGGTACGCATATCCTCTGAATAATCCGAATCTGAATAATCTGAATGATGCTTTTGCCAGGATTGTCGGAGGAAGTTCGGGGTTGCAAGCGAAACGAAAGGGTGGTGCTCACGTGATGTGACGTAGTATTATGTAAAGCCAAACAAATATATTCAATAGATATATATTTATTCGAATTTTTTTTAAAATATTCTTTTTAAGCGAATGGCGCAAAGGTTCGCCCTTACAGCACGCCAATACGTCAGCGAGGTTTTCCTCTAAGCATGTGAACCCGACTTGACGGCGAGCTTGCAAGTTGGTTTGTCGTCTAAGAACGGAGCGGTCGAGGTCAAGCTTATTACACGTGAAAGTTTCCGCACTGTAGAAGATGGCCCCTCCTTTCCCATTCTTTCGACCAGGACAGTGTGCTGAGACTGTCACTTTAGATACACCCACACCAAGACGGCAACCGCAGGCGCGAAAATCGCCGAGATGCTCATCAAAGCCCTCGTGACCATGGACGCGAATATATGCTTTCCTCCCTCTTCAAACTCCTCCCTGGAATGCTTGCTCGGCCACCCGCCGCCCCCTTTGCCCGTGGGCATCTCCCTCCCCAGGAACCTGCACACCTCGTCCCAACCCAGCCTGCCATCCTCGAGCTTCAGTTCGAGCAGTCGCTCGGGCGGGACGGCGCGCCTGACCATGGCGTTGTGCGCCTCGTAGAAGCGAATCATGTGCTCGAACCCGGCGTCGCAGAACCCGAGGCCGCCCGTCCACTCGTGCGCCATGAGGCTGAGCACCTGGGCCGAGTCACGCTGCACGCGCGAGAAGAGCGCCAGGAACCGTGCGCGCCGGGTGCCCATCCAGATTGTGAGGGGCATGATGGTGAATTGGTATGAGCGCACCCAAGCGGCCGGGTCGCGTGTCGTGAGGATGACAGGGACATGGGGGTGCGCGGCGAGGAAGGACTCGGCATCCATCATTGCGGGGACCTCCACGATGGCCTGTTTGAAAGAGCAGAGAGTGAGAAAAGGAAGGGTGTCAGTCTGAATCCAGAGGGTGCGGGGAGGGGAAAGGGTGAATACATTACATTGTACGGGCCGAGGAACTTGTCCCAGTCGGCGCGAGTGAAGCGTGCGCCCCTGCCCAGGCGGCGAGCCTCGAGGGCTGCGCGAATACTGGACATGTCGGGACGTTGGTCGTCGAGAGCCAGTTGGAAATGATATGACGAGTACCCGAGCATGCCAAGGGCGCGGTGCAGCGCATACGTCCCGTTTCTGGAGAGCCCATTCGCGCCCGGCCGGGTAAGCGCTCCTCCATACAGACGAGACAGAGAGGATGGACTGACCTGGGAAGACTGAGCACGGCGACCTGGATATGACGGCCATTCTCTCCCAGTGACGCATTGATGGCCGTGTCGCTGATGGCCTTGCCGCAGCCCGCATTGCCATTACCATTGCCATTGACAGCTTCTCCAGATATTGCAATGCCGTTCAGGGCAACCCCGTCCATGGCAGAGCTACCAAGATTCCTGGTGTTTGTCGTGGTAATGGCCATTGTGTGTGGATTGAGAAACCAGGATGATGCTGCCCGCAAACCAGAACGTGATAGTTAGAATACGGTAGCACCTATATACTTTCTGAGGACCCGTCCCGAAAGGCTTATCTCACAATCTATCCATCCTCGCCTGCCGTCCCACGCTGATGGCTCGGACATGTCAGAAGAAAGAAACGCTTCCTACGACCCAGAAGCTGCTTCAGGCCGCTTGTCATGAGATCGGCACCGATTTTTGGAACAGCAACATGTGCTGTGGGTGGCGCAAACGCTACGTTGTTGGTATCGTATTAGAGTTCATCTTGCACTGGCTACCAAGAACAGTCGGTCTTCTCCTTTCCACATGTCTAGTGCGGAGAATCTGCTACTGGTTATACAGAAGTTAGGCCTTGCGAAATACTCTACGCACAGATTTGTTGACCACCAGAGTGTATCGTCCAAGGGCTCTGCACTTGTGAGCCCTGCATTTTTCGATCATTTTTTACCTCTATAATAAGTTGAGAAACATTACACATTTAATTTCAAAGAGCAGTCGTGTCCTGAGACATGACCAAAGGTGGTGGTTCCAGTGGTGTATTCGCCTCGATGCTGGTATCGAAGCAGAGGTTGCGGATAAAACCGCGAGATGAGAGTTTTATTAGATGACTTTTTAGGCAGGCAGCGATTCATGGACTTGTAAGCTTTGGGCTGCGAGGCTTCCCAATGATATTCATCCAGGTAGGGTCGTCTCAATCCTTGGAAATCATTTCTTAACCAAGACCACATATGATCTAACACGTCTCTGGTCAATATATTCCAAAATGTCTTATCGACACAAGCCTCCCCACTCTTTGATATACCCCATTAACACCAGCCTGGCGATGCGAATCTCCCACCAACCCAGTCCTTCCGAGAAATGTGAAGTGGCAGACAGATTCCCGGATATACCCCATGGCCTCTCTCGCGGAACAAGACATGTCAGTCGCAACCATGACCATGGCCGCTGGCTCGAGCTTTATGGGTCGAGCAACGAGCTGCGTACTATAAATGGCCCGTGAGAAGGACGGATAATGTCGCAGAAACTATTCAGAATGCTAGTTCCAAGCGGCCCATGGAAGGGGCCATTGTTTCGCCTGTCCATCGACGGCCTGGCCTGGCAAGGGCCTGGCGAGGACGACTGTACCGTCACGTGTGAAATTCTAGGCGCAGACTCTATTCCGGGGCACCATCAGCACGTTTCCTATCGCCCAGCATTTGCCTGTAATGACATGACTTGGTTTTTCCAGGCCTTGTCCTCCTCGTCGTGGAGTTTACAGAGCATCTTTTCCGCGAAAACCCAGAGAATGTCTCACGTGTATCAGGCCTTGCGGGACGAGTTGGAAAGGTGGTACGATGATAAGCTGGGAGCCCGGTCCTGCTGGGCGTCGCCTCCAGGTTTGTCGACATGGCTCGCCAACGCCGCGGTGCGGAAGGCTTTGCGGGCTTGATTGTGGGTGGCGTTGAGTGGAACATTGAGAATCTCGTAGTATGTCGGGTCGACTGGGCTGCTGGTGTTGGAAGCGGGGGCTCTGCTATCTAGCAGCCGCGTGCTGTTCCAAGACGCAGCTGCAGGAAGGAAGCTATTGGCGGGCCTGCTGTCCTTGTCGTAGTTGGTTGACGTAGTTGACGGCGAGCTTGTCACATGTCAAAGGGCAAAGGGTATCGTCACCAAGGCATTCATTTTAGCATGGCAGCGTTGCTGCTTAGCCTCTCATCGACGATTCTCATATATCGGTGGCTGGCTTATTACTTTAACTTCCTATCACAAGAATATATGATATATATCACGATACTACGTAAATAAAGAAATAGCAACTCGGCGTTAAGACTCGGTCAACTCAACAAGAACAATCTATGATGTGATACTCTACCCAAGAAAGACGAGCCATGGTGGCATTGTCTTGACAAAAGTTAATCACTAAAACAGCGCCACCGACACTTTTCCAATCATGCACACCACCCGTCCTCAACGATCCTTGGCACGTCGATGGCGTGGCACTTTTGCAGTAGGCGGCGGCGTTACGATGATGGGCCATCCAGAAGGTCGCTGTCCGGCACTGTTAGGCTTTGAAGGCAGACTATAGATGTCAGGTATCTTGGTGGCCGCCAGCATGAGTAACTTCAACGGACGATTCATCTTTGCATTGCGTATCTTGTGCGTATCTTGATGATTGTGATCCTCCGGAATTCGGTGTCTCGAGCACGGATCCGTCTTCTGGGTGGATCGAGTCCATAAAGCTCGTGCCATTAAGATGGCATTTGTCATAATTGTAGAATTCAACTCGTTTTAGTTGGCTATGACCATTTTCCATGATGATCGCACTCAGACCTGAAGCTATAATGTTGATAATCTCAGAATTGTAGTTGGCATGATCCGATCCACATCTGCATGCCAGTGCAATTACGTAATCAGAACCGCTCCTGCGGCAGGGCAAATAATCAAGATCACATCGCGTAAAGGAAGCGACCAAGTTCCTGGAAATGAAGTTCTCCTTCGTTCCCGCATCATCGGTGCCTCTGCCACCCCTTACCCCCCCCCAATGACCATATTATCAGCCGCAACCAGCGATATCGACATTTCATACGATCCCGCCATCATGGCGTCCACGTCACCGCTGACGTCCCCCGCGAGCATCATATCAACGCCTGAATCTTTTCACACCGCTCCCGCAACAAACATCGAGGGCTCTACCGCCGCTAGTAGTCCGGTCCTGTACGCGCCATCGCTGTACCGCCCCGCGAGGCAGCTGCCGCGCGAGCTAAAGGAGCAGTGCCAGATCTACTTGGAGGAGCAGATATGTACGCACCGTCCCGTCCCCGAAGCAACGAGAGGGTTTGTCGAAGAGGAGGGGGGATAAGAAGTATGTAGCATCGTTGTCATGGAGGAGAAAAAAAAAATTCACCAGAAAAAAACAACAACAACTGACATCCAGTCCCTCCCCACCCACACAGATGGCTCGGCCTTGGCGCTTCTCAACACTCTCCTTTTTGCCGGCAGCTGCTCCCGCCCTCTGGGCATCCGTCGTCCTGCCTTCGTCCCTCCGGCCAGTCAAATCGCCATGATAGCCACCCTCGCTGTGCATCCGATACATACTACCCGCGCCGAGGGCCCCGAACAGCTCGAGATATCAGCCCAGGCCCTTGGCTACCTGCGCAACCTTCTCGCCATCGTCGGTCCCGTCAACGCGCGCATGAACACAGCCTTTAGGTTCCTCGGCGAAAGCGGCGGCAGAAGCAGCAGACGGACGGGAACAGGCGGCCGGAGGGAAGGCATCTGGCAAAGAGGGGGGGAATTCCGTTTGGCGGACGACGACGACGAAGACTTGCCCGATACTGACCACCACCAGCGTATGCGCGGCCCGTTGGCAAACGAGTCGAGCGTGTGGGCGCGCAACCAGGATCTCTGGAGCGTGGCCGGCTGGGCGTTCAACTGCGCCACGCGATTCCCGCACCGCTGGCAGTACTGGAAGATCTGGCTCGAGCTCATGCTTGACGTCATCGAGGCTGACTGGGACGAGCGTCTGCGGCTCGACAATGAAGCCGCAGAAGAACAGGCTCGCTCGCAGGCTGGCGCTCCTCAAGCGCTGTGCGACTCACTGATATTGTCATTCGTCGACGCCAGTGCCGGCCGCCCAGGCGTGCAGAGAATAGTCAGGGCCCTCATGGCCGACGGCAAGAAACAGTCGACACTGCTGTTCCCCGAAGTGTTCATGTACGAGGACCGAGGGCTCAAGAAAAAGGACCTGAAGCGCAAGCGTGATAAACTCGACCTCGAGAGTGGCCAGTTTGGCGATTACTACGACGAGGAATCTCTTGCGTCTGGCGGATCCGAGCCGCCAACACCAACTGACACCATCGGACAAGATCCCCTGACCGCACCGGAAAGGGACTCGATCCGACTGCGCCTGCGTCTCTTCAACTGGGTTTCGCGCGCATTCCGGCATCTTCAGGACGCCTCTTGTATCAGAGACCTCTACACGCTGTTCACCGAAGCCATCAACTTCCTTCCACTGCAGACCTACAGTCTCTTTGTCGCCACACACAACAACCCCCTTGAACCTGCCTCGCAAGCCAGCATACTAGATATGCTCATCACGATGCTCCTGCCCACCCCGACACCCAGCCGCGACCCGGTCAAGGTCGACCCGGACTGCAGTGCTGTGAATGGCATCTCCGTCAAGATAGTGAAGCAATGCTATCTCCCATACACTGCCAGCACTGCGTCGGCCGACGAAAACGCCCGAGTATCGCTTCTGCTCGAGAACATGATTTTCATCCTCTACATCAACGGAGAGCTTCTCGACTGCAGTCAGGCCTTGAGATCCGCATTGGAACAGGGAGTCAAGGCGCGCCAGTCCAAGGCTGCCGCCAAGGCCGCCGCAAAGACCGCCTCCAAGACCGCCGGATCGAAACGAAACACTGCCAGAACCCAGGACGAAGCAGCCAGGGTTGTGCTTGAGGACTCGGCACAGAGAATGACCGCCCTCGTCGACCTGCTCATGGAAGAATAATAGAGATAGAGAGAGTGCCTGCTTCTCTGCCTTGTTTGGCACTGCCTCACCTGAAGGAGGCGGCTCCAGAAGGAGTAAATCAACCGGCCGTTATCTAAACGCCAGATTTCGGTTGACCGCTTGCGTAAAAGTCCACCTACGACTGGGGCTTGCTGGTCTTGTAATCGATTATAAGCATATTTTTGACCGAGTGTTGTAATCATTATTATACCATCACGTTATGCACCCCCCCATCGGCCTTGGGGTTTTATGTACATGGAGTAAAGGGGGGGAGGAGTACTGAACAAAGTCGACTTGTAGTTATCATAGCATCACATCACGATAGGAGTCAAGGTATGAATTGTCAATCATCCTGCACGCACGCGCCACGAGCATCCTTGAAATGGTGCTTATCAATGTGCCAACGTCACTTCAAAATGTCATTCGATTCATTACACTGCATAGCCTGGCCTATATACCTATACTCAACACATGTTGAAGTATCTCGCAACGTCGCGCGCAGTACGGGTGTGTGACGCGATATGTGACGCGATATCAATATTGCTTCATTATGTACTGAAAACCGGTGGCAAGAAGCCCAGAGACTCCGACAATGTGGGGGCACCTCCCTTCTCCTGCACCAATTCAAAGTCGTCATCATCATGCTAGTCCTAGTTTTTCGCCGACCCCAAACCGAGCCTGATCTTCGCCGTAAAAAACAGAGCCATAAATGTACAAAAGAAGAGTAAACTAGTTGGGGGGGCGAGGGGGTTTGAGGTCGAAGAATGCCTTGGCCAACCTGAGCTCGTGCCAAACCGAGCCAACCAGCCAACCGACGATGCTGATGCGATTCTGAAATGTGCCGACCCGACTGGACGCCGAGCCCTGCACTATCACCAAATTTCCCTTCCCGTCTGCTACCTGAAACTCCCATGAGCGTCGCTGTGCCCATCAGAGAGACTCGGGTACCGTTTGCCACCATGACCTACCGCACGCATCAACCCAGGCGGGGGAGATATTTTATCCCCGACATTGACGCCATGACGCCGCCATCCGTCACCAGCAGCACCAAGCTCAGATATCCTATACCTGAGCGGTCTGCATGGCGCCGCGACCACGCATGGGGCGGTCCCGGTTCGAGTAGTTACCGCGGCCACCCTCACGCCCACCCCTGTTCTCCCAGTTGCGACCACCGCGGTTTGAACCACCACGAGCGCCTCCATAATTGGCACCACCATAAGCGCCAGACTTGGGACGACGGTCGTCAACTTCAACAGTGTCGTCGCCAATCAGAATCGGATTGGCTCCTTTGGCAGCATCAAGTTCAGACGCAAGCTCGTACTCGATGAACGCACAGTTCTATGCAATGTTAGAATACGTGACGTGAGCTGGCAACAAAGCCATGATCTGATCTGCTCACCTTTTGGCGATTGACATCAAAATATGTCAGATTGCCAAACGTCTTGAGGATAGCCTCGAGATCATCGGTCTTGATGCGATCTGTGACGTTCTTGACATAGCCAAGCTTACCCTCCTTGCCGACTGAGTCAGACATGGAATGCTGGGCGCGATATATACGCCGCTCAGGGGCAGGCTGCCAGTCTGAAGAGACGTCCTTATCCTTGTCCTTGTCCTTGTCCTTGTCCTTGTCCTTGTCCTTGTCCTTGTCCTTTTCCTTTTCCATGTCCTTTTCCTTCTCCATGTCCTTCTCCTTCTCCTTCTCCTTTTCCTTCTCTTTATCCTTGTCATTTTCCTTTTCTCGGGAGACAGGAGCTGGAGCTTCGCTCTGCGCATGGGCGGCAGCTGGTGCCTGCGATGGAGTAGGGACGCGGGCCTGTGCAGGAGCGGGCTTGGGGATAACGGGACGGACTTGGGGTGCAGCCACAGCATTGGCGGCCGCAACACGGCTCGCCCACGTCATTGGCTTGACAGGCTCCGAAACAGGAGCTGGGACCGGAGCCGCCGCAGGAGCTGAAGCTGCTGCGGGGATGGGGGCAGCAGTCGGAGTAATCGCTTGGGCAGATAAAGGGCGGGTAGCAGGGGTGGGGGCAGGTTCCTTGGGCTTATCTCCCTGCTTAAGTTCCTCTTCAGCAATCTCTTGTACGACTTCTTCGGCCTTCTTTGACGCTTCGGCCTTATCCTCGACCGGCTCCGGAGCGGAGGCAGGCTCGACGGGTTCGGCGGAACCGTTGACGGGAAAAGCATTTTTCGAGGCAGGAGCCTCTACCTCGGGTTGAGCAACAGGCTCGGCGACAGCAGGCTCTGCAGCAGACTCGGGCTCAACAACCTTTGATGATGAGGACTTCTCAGGCTCGGACTGGACCTCAACCTTGATCTCAGCCTCAAATTTTGCAGGGATAACGGCAGCAGCCTCCTCGTGGGCTGTCGCCTCGGGAGCAAGTTCCTCGAGCTCTTCTTCCTTGATGTAGCGGAAGATGTCGTTCAGAACGAAGTAACCGGAAGGTTGCTGAGCGAGGACGAACGTCTGGACGAACTTTTTGGGCTCAGCACCGTTGTTGGACAGCTCGCCGATGACCTGGATAACGATATTTTCGAACGATGCCTGGGAATCGACATTGGAGATGCGAACCTTGCTTTCCTGGAAAACAAGGTTTTTGATGCTCTCTTGAATGTCCTGTTTGTGATGAAACGTAAAATTAGTACGTGCGTGACAGCAAGCCGCTTCAGTGGGGGAGCAATACATACATGGCGCCCGACAAGGACGTTCGCGACTTCCGCCTCCTGGCCATAGACGAACTGGGACCGCTTGCCATAAAAGAGCTTTCCAGAGTGTCAGCATCGTTCGAATGTGGTGGAGTGAATGGACGAACATGGAGCTTCTCCGGTTGTTTGCTCAGGGTCGTGTAGTACTGCTCAACAAAGTACCAGCCAACTTCGTCCTTGGAAAGGTTGCTGGTGCCGCTGGCAGAGGTCGATGTCTGCTCGGGGTTAGAAGCCGGCATGACCGGAGCGTCGCCTGCGGCAGCCTTTTGCTGGTCGTAATCGCCGTTGGTCGCCATCTTGTGTGCCTGTGCTTGCTTGGGGGGGGGGGGGTATCCAAGTACGTTGATGATGAAAGGTTTGTTCCCAAATAGAACACACGTATGTGTCGATTGACGGCCCTTTGGAGTTGAACGGCGCGTTCCCAATGGAGGCGAACGATGTCGCGAGGCGTGTGCGAGAGGCCTGATGAGGAGCAGAAGCCGAAGAAAGAAGCTCTTGTGGGGGAGGGATGCGAAAAAAAAAGGATGGTGACTGATTAAAGGAAGAGGCAAAAAAAAAAAATTTAATAAAAAATGAAAAGAAAAACCAGACAACGCACTAAAGGGCAGTGAGGTTTAGAGGGCAAGTTCAGAACGGACAATTTGACTCTGTGAATTGAGGCAATGACGAAGAAGGATTAAAAAGCGATGAGGGACTCCACGAGGGCTCGATAGGTATTGTGGTGCGATTTGGTGAACGAAAAAAAAATAATTCGGTCACCGAAGGTCTGGAATTTACAAGTTCAAAGCTTTGCCGCCTTTCGCGGCCCGTGCGCCGAGCCTGACCTGGGGTTGTGGCCAGCCAGTGAATTCAGCCGTGGATCTGCCCTAGATCACACCCAATAGCACGTGATATAGCCGTACGGTCAGGTGACTATAAAAGCTATCCTACTTAATTTTATGTCGGGTTGCCCATCGATCTGCTACGAGACAAGGGTGATCTGGGAAGGCAGATAGATGGAAGGCGTTGGTGCCTCAATTACCTTATCTCGCCTACCGCAGACCGCAGAAAGAAGAAACCCAGCCTGAAGTCTACGCAAGTTCCAGTTACATCTTGACCCATTGCCCCGGTTTGTTATTTACTCAGAACATGGGCATGCAATGACGTCGAATCAGTCGTCCTTCTTCCAGAGCTTATGGGCCAAATGGAAAGGCCTTCGCTTCCCTTGGCGCAGACATGTCCTTGTTGGTAAGTTATCTCTTGGCTGGCAACAGCATATTTCCACGCATACACATCTGACAGCAGCGTACAGGTAAGGATCTTCTAGGCAATACATACTGGGAATTTACGATTGCGGGCCAGTCTCGGACGTCGCGACCACGACGCCTGGTATACTACCCACGCTCTGCCTACCCCTCCGAAGTCAAGGTCCCGCCGCTCTGGCATCAGTGGCTGCGGTATACGCGTAACGATCCGCCAACCTTTGAAGAGCAGGTGGCCGAGGAGGCGCGGAAGGAGAGAATAAAGATACTGGCGGCTGAGGCAGACGCGCGCTGGGAGGCAAAGCCAAGACTTGCGGGAGAGGAGGCCATCAACAAGGCAGTGGAGGCGCCGCACTGGGTAAACGGCCAAGATCCCAAACAAAGGGCCACCGCGGGGGAGGCAAAGCCAAATCCATGGGAGCAATGGGAACGGGCACGCGAGACAAGCGCAAAGTGGGAGCCGGTTGCATGGAGTGCTGATTTGAAGCCAAAAGGTTAATCTTCCACAAGTTACAACGAACACGATCAATTGAAATGGGAGTTTTAGAAAGATAATAATACATGGCTTGAACCGCTGTAGTTCGGTAGATATTCCCAGGCCTCGCACTTATCCGCCCTTGGATGGCTTCTGGATTGTAATAAATGTGGATAAAGGCCACCAAAGTCAGGTGCCCCCTTCCTCCAGTGGACGTCAATATTTTCAATAATTAATAACCGAATCTGTGACAAATAGATAAATACCAAGGCCTGTCCAAAAAGAAAACACCAAAATTCACAAGAACCAATACCGTACTTATTCTTCAGCTCTCCAGCATATTTTCGAATCTCTGCCCATGATAAGATTGCAAAATGCAGACTGCATGAATGGCGTATCAGCAAGCGAAGAGGACTTTCTCATTTCAAGACGTATGCGGAACACTCAAAGAGTTATTCCGAGACGAAATCAGAGACGTGCTCAGAGAAGAGACCATCTCGGTCTTGAATATACACCTCTAGAGGCAATAAGACATATCGCGATGATTGAAGCGCGAATTTTTAAAGATCAATACACGCCTTGACGAAATAGATGAACGTTTGAGGAAGCTTGAACAACCACCACCATATTCGCATGTATATTCTCTATCACACTCTGATATATGCATACAAAAGTGGATAGAAACTGTGCTCTTTCAGATCGACATTAATAACATAGGTGATATTACCAGTCGCATCCCAAGATAAGTCTTCTTCTTCTTCAGCTTTTTTGGTTAAAGCCACTATACCCCTATACCCTTATACCATCTATTTTATTTCATTTAAGCCCTTCTAAGCGAGTCTACATTCGATAAAATGGGGAAGGGGTGTTGTAGAAAAGGAAGAACGAAGAAGAGGTCCCGTATATTAGCTGAGATAATAACCTTAAATATCCAATCCAAAGTCAAGATGAGTGTCGCAAGACCTTTTCAGTATTAGTGACTTGCGATACGTGTCAGACGCCTATTCGAAGCTCGTAACCAGTCGAAATCAACGATACATGCCACGATGGCACGTGAAAAACGTCAGAAATCGTGTGATTCGATCTACGTCGTGCGACGGCACTATAAATAAGTTCAATAAGACGGATTTGACTTCATTTAGTCCATCGGCTATACGATTGAAAGCATAATAAGATACGATAATCGAATTTACTCTTCCGACGATATAGCCTCGTGGAATAGGACGTACGGTTATTAAAAGAAAGAACAGAAAATCTATCAAGACAGCAGAAGAAGCACCTATTCAGACCAGTATATTGTATAGCTAGAAAATATTATACGACAGTATATATTGGTTTACGCGCAAAAGGTAAAGAAGACCTCTTTTGCACGATAAACTATTAGCAACACGGCCAGTCGTGTTAATATAAACGTATCGAATATAGAATTAGGATTCGATAACGATGTATTAGGAAAGTAAGAGTAAAAACAAAGTCCTATTATTGTCAAGTCTACTGTCTTGACATCTAAAAATACCACCTCATTCCGCCTTTCCTATACTTGGCTCTATCGTGATGCTCTTGTAGCTTCTCAAAGCGGCGCCTTTTCAACACCAAAATCATAATATCAATCCTCATCCAGAATCCTCCCCTTATCATCATCTCACTGCAGGACGAACGAGTTGGCAGCAATGAAGTCGGTATGTATCTTGCTCCCTCTTCACCTTTTGTAGTACGATGAAAATCAAGTTCTCTCATGGGACGATACTACTTGTCAAAGTCGACCTGTTGATGTTGTCCAGACTCAATTTGTTTTATCACTGAAAGTGGGCAAGTGATCAGAAAGTGTCTTTGTACTAACACTGTATAATGTCGCCGCGGGTACGAATGAACACCCCTCCTCACAACAATATATCTCTTTTTGGTCATTAATTGATCGAGACCGTACGGTCGGCCGGATAGGATGGGCTTGATATTCCAGTGAATGCCTCCATAGTATTATCAATAAAATCACCTAGTCCATCCTCATGTGACGACTCCATGGTCGGTGCAATCGAAGAAGGACTTCTTGGTGGTTGGTTATGGAATCGAGTCGCCTGGATACCGATCAATCACATCACCATCTCAACATCAACTGTGGTTGTATGGAAGCACGTATGGCATGTCATAGCACCTACCCAAATTCGGGTCACGTCGATGAACGCAATCAAGAATCTATCTCCTGATAGTCATGTCGTCTATCAATTAGTCAAAGCCAGAGTTGAGAAAGGAGATGTGGGGGTCTACAAGGGAGGTTGGAGAGTGTATATGGACACTGCTGGTGGTAACTCGATCAGTAGGTAGTTGGTTATGGGCTGCTGGACCTGTGCGCATAGAATTTATCCCGCCCCTGTTCATAATAGAACAATCAATATTCATATAGAAATTCTAGTGACCGTATCGACAAATCCCACATTCATGCCCAAGCCTGCACATGCAAGTGAAAAGACAACGCCGACCCGTGCCCTCTGCCAAAACGATCAACCTTGGCCTTGGAGCCCGCATAGTCAGAAGGAAGAGCCCAAGCCAGTCGGGGGGAACCCATCTGTCTGCCAGCCTGACTCCTTTATAATCTCGACTTTGAGCTGCAGATCCTGAGCTCTCGCCACCTCTGACCATGCCTCGATAGTCCTATCCCAAGGCTTGAATGTGAATGAGCTGGTCCACATGACCGTCGCCATCTCTTCCGGGCCCTTGCCCTTGGCATCTCTTTTCCAGCCCGAAGAGACGTGGGATGTCGCGGGCAACACGCTCTTTGGCCCAATCTTGTACTCAAGCCTGTGCTTGCCAGCCCACATCAGCGGGCGTTGAGACAGTGTCATGAACCGCAACTTGGGCATCTGGTATGCCAGTCGGGCGGCAGCCAGCGAAAGCGACTGGCGGAATTCAATGAGGTCTGGGTCTTCGCTAACGTCCCCTGTTTCGGAGTTGCTACGCCACTCAATGTCATAGTGGAGGGTGCCGTATGCTAGGTTGATGGTTTCAAGGTTATGAAACATGGGAAGGTCGGGACACTTTGCAGGTAAAAACGGGTAGCGGTCATCCGGTAGCACAGGCCAGACTGGGCGGAGAAATTCACGGATTCTGACAAGGTTTTTGATTCTAAGGTGCTTGAGCTGTGACGAGAACTGGCGAAGGGAGATGCAAAGCTGCTTTCCAGAGTCTTTCTCGGCGTTTTGCTCGTGTGGAAGCTCTCTCCAAGACGAGATTGTGTTGCCCGAGATATCAAGTGACTCAATAGAATCAGGCCAGCGTGTGAGGAGTCCCGCAACCTCTGAATAAAGAAAAAATCAGCAATTCTGAAGGTTTCAGATCCAATATACATATATATTTATAGAATGAAGTATAAGAAAAAGTCATTCGAAAGGAAAGTGGATGGGCCACGTCTCATTATACAACAACGAGCTGAAGACGAGGGCATTGAGGGATTCGAATAGACATGGTTCATGCACGAGGCGGAACTCACGGTCGAATATGGTCTTCCTGTAGTGTACGCGCCTGTCCTTATAGAGATCCAAGGTGACAGCCTTGACACGGGGCAGATTCGCTATTATGTCGGCATAGGCGGCTGGCATTATGGCCCGCCTGTTGAGGTCGGAGCTCGTGAATGATGCAATGGCATGCACGGGCGGCAAGAGATCGGTGCGCCTTGATTCCTCATCCTGTCCGACAAAATCAATATAAGAGTCCTGGAATCGTTTCTCCCCGATATCGTCGGGGTTCCACCGCCTTTTTTGCCAGATCTCAAAGGGGGCGTTTCTGAGGTCACTGGGGGACGAAATCGAAAATACCAGTGAGATACCACCGGCCGTGATTTCGTGATCGTTCCAATCGGACAAGGTCGCAAACAGATTGCTGAAGGTCTGGGTGAAGATGCGGTTGTTGTTCTGTTTGTCCTGTATTGACTCCCTGCATCTGCAAGGGTCGTTAAAGTACTCGGGAAGCTCCACATGCACGCACAGCTCCCGCACGCAACGTCGGCGGGAGCTTCTCACATATTCGGCAAAGCCCTGGATCCGGGAAAGGCTCACACAGAGGGAGGAAAAGGTGAAGGTCTCTACAACAGCCTGGAACTCGCGGGACACGGAGGCATATGGTGCCAGAGGTGATGTCTCCTTGCCGTACCGCCAGTGGTCGACAAGACACGAGACTATATTCGCCCGGAGTTCCGGCGGAAGCAGAGAAAAGTCCAAGGAGCTGGGCGAAGGCGGAAGGGGGGAGGACGCGGATGGAAGAGCGTATCCAGAGGGGCCAACAAAGGAGGGCGTATCGGCGCGGATATTGAACGAAGGAAGAGAATACGGGTCGAGGGTAAGCGAAGGAGTTGATTGCACCGTCAGCTTTGGGTTGGGTTGATCGCAGGGAATCTCGTCGTCCAACGGCCGAGGCAGCCGTGCTTGCTGCTGGGCTCTGCGGACCTGGGATCGAGTGTTGTATGTCCTAGCCATGTGACCAAAAGTCAGCACCGGAGGGGGGGGGGGACTCCAGTAAAATTACCGCGGCTCCATGTGTGCAACTCGCCTCCTGCGAGCCTCGTATGCTGC
Organism: Tympanopsis confertula; assembly: GCA_026745395.1. NCBI lineage: Eukaryota > Fungi > Ascomycota > Sordariomycetes > Coronophorales > Scortechiniaceae > Tympanopsis > Tympanopsis confertula. Next base: position 6,628 of record JAOYNU010095354.1, on the reverse strand, counting down.
GTGCCTGAAAGTTGTAGGCTCTGATCGTTTCATGGTAACTTTCGCTTGGTCTGATCCAGGGCCGTTATCGCTGCCTCAGTTGAAAACCCAACGATAGACGATCGGGTTGTTGCTAATCAGGAAAAGCGAGCCACCGTCAAACGATTAGGCTGAGATGATCATGGGATCAAGTTCGGGGCGGGGTCGGCTCCGGTCCCTCAGCCGCGAGCAAAGGACGAGGATGGTTCCTTTCGTTGACAGAGTGAGCGGTTTGAAAGATCCCAGCACAAGTCAGTTAGAGTTATTAGGTGTGAAGAGTTGGGATCGGTAAGCCGATGAAAGTTACAGGCGGACGGTTTGGGCGTTGGGGGGCGTGGTTCGGTGAGATCTCACCGAATTGGTACCTAGGTACGTATCTAGGTGGAGGGGAGGAAAGCAAAGGTCTGAGAAGGTCACACGTCACAGCCCCACTGCGTGCTTTTGCAATATAGCGGGGTTCCGGGGGGGAGGGGAGGATTAAGAAGCCATCCAGGGCCTCTTACCACAAAGCAAGGCAGATAGATAGATAAATAGATATATGAATGATCAGACAGTACAAATCACAAGTGACAGGCCGGGCTGTCCCTGAAAATCGACACCTGCACTCTTTGGATTCTGGATATATATCTAATGCAAACTTTTGGTCCAGTCGAAACAAAAGAAACGGATAATGGCGAGGAGGAGGGGTTATTTATGTTTGGTCAAACCAAGCCCATAATGCCCTCTGATCATACATCAAAGGGGGGGTTTGGGACATGAGCTCATGTACGCACTTTAACAGGCATGTCGCATCGACGGCCGGGGGGTTGGGTTTGGATTGAAATGTGGGGGAGCTTTCTGGACTGATTTCGAAGACGCGTCAATCTGCTAAGACAACCTATGATAGGTCTTCAACGACGAGTCATAATAAATCCAAGCGATATACCCATATGCTACAAACGTGAACAAACGTGATGGCAACTTCCAACGCCGATCCCACAAACGCGGCGCAATTGCAACCCTCGGATGATCCTCGACCGCAGGATCCCCCGTTGCAAGAGTCGGAACAACAACCCCAAGCCGAGCCACGACAGCCATCAGATTCCTATCAAGAACACCAGCCGCAGAGCCAGCAGGAGGACGACGCCAGAGCACCCTCCTCGCCGTCTCCACCACACAAGTCAACATCGCAGGCTCCCGGCCCGCGCGCATCGCAGTTTCAACGTGTCTTTTCAGAGACTCTGCGACGGACCATCGCCAGGCTCAATTACGATAATTTCGCAGCGTGCTATCCAACGTTGGCGTCGAATGCCGCACCTGCGTTGCGCTCGGTCCAGACCCAAGTTGTTGATAAGTTTGAAAAGTCTTGTATTGTACGTTGCTACTGGCTGGTGCTGTCTGGACCGGACTTGTCTGGACAGGACTCTGGCGACTAACAGCATGGGCGCGCCGCAGAGGGAATTCAATAACATCTTGCAGCATCGGGATGTGGTAGCAAAGCTGAACGAGCTGGAAGTTCTCATCAGCGAGGCGTCGCAACGACGCGCCGAGAGCTCGTCACCTACACCACCTCCAATGTATGTATGCACGCTCCTTGGTATGGCTTCCGCCTAAACTTTGTGCAGTTTGCCTAATTGTGACGCGACATTGCAGGCCCCATCTCCTACCGCCCACAACTATCCTCCGCGCTCACCTCGCCCCTCACCTTGCCGCACATCACTCGCAACTCAACGCCCGCCTGCAGACCACACAAGCGCACAACGCAAAGCTTCGAGACGCGATTGAGCGCCAGCGCGGCGAGATCGACGCCCTTGTATCCATCGCCGAAGCAGCATGTGCCGACGTTGACGCAGCAAACCGCGCCCTCGAGGAGGTCGTTGATGAGCTCGCCGAAGAATCCAGGGCAGTGGATGCTGAAATGGCAGATAGGCCGAGCTGAGATGGACAAATGGACGCGTGTACTTGGCTTGATTGAGCTCAACGAGTATACGACCCCTCTCACGAGTAATGATATCAGGACCCAGATGACGGACGGATATCCGGATACGCATTTGAAGCCGAGGCTGAAAAGGTCATGCCTCCCTTGCAAAATGATCATTTAGATACCCCACGAACGATTGCCTGATCCTGTTGACGCCGAGATTCCCCATGTTCTCCAACCCGATCCCACCTCTGTTGAGAGCCACGTATGCTCTCCTTATCCGTTGCAACTGCCCAAGGTTGACACTGGCCCCACCAAGCTCAACCGTCAGATCCTCGTCGCCGTCTTCTTTTTGTATCCTGACGTCTTGTACTCCGCCGTCACGAGCAGCATCGACAATCTGCCTAACGATATCTTGCGTTTCCTTCTCGAGGACATACAAGTAGTTGGCTCCTGCATCTCTGGTGCGCTGCAAGGTGACGGCATTTGGCCGGACAGTCGGCTTCGCGACGCCAGCAATAGCATCCCATATCCGCGAGAACATTTCCTGCGCCTGTGCTTGGTCATCATCCCAGATGAGCGCAAAGAGTGGACTGTCCCATCTCGTCATTGCGTTGGGCTCCTCATACCGAAACACGAGATTATCCCAGTTCTCCGGCTCGTATCCTTCCTGCTCCCCATCCTCCTCTTTGTGCGTCCCATTCTCCTTATCCTTTTGCTGTTCTATCTCTTCTTCTCGATTTTCGAAATCCCTTTGCGTCGGCGCCCGCGCCCGCGACCGCGCCAGACGCTCCTCATTAACCCTGCGCGCGGTCTCGACAGGACACCCAATCTGCAGCACCACGCTCGGTGTGCGCACCGCCTTGGCCTCACAAAAGAGCTGATATCTCCATCCCTTGATGTAGTTCATTCCATCGAGGATGACAATGTCGCGGTCGGATAGCACACGCTTGACGGCGGCGTATATGGAGGCGCGAGCGTCCTTTTCCGAGGCGTTAGCGGAGCGCGTGTGCGCGGGGAGCTGTGAAGGCGACAGATCGTATACTGCGCGCGATATTGAGAGGGCGGCATCGGATATGAGGTGAAGGCGATATTGCCGAGGGCTCGACGGAGTCGTGTCGGGCGCGGATGATATACGACAAGACAGGTAGTCGTAAAGCTGTCTCGCGCGTGTGGTCTTGCCAGATGTTGGCAAGCCAGTTACCATTATCAACTGGAGGGACGATCAGCTCAAGAGCCGCGATCAAGTATCAAGGAACTGGTATAGGGGAGGGACGAACCGGCATTGCGGACAAGTGGAAGGGGCATTCGCGGTTCTGAAGCTAATGTTTTGCCTAAAGATCAGGCCTTGAGCGGGGTTGGAATTTTGGTGGGGTTACTTTAGCCCCTGAAGATCGTGATAGTTTGGATTTTGGCAATCGTCCTGAGCGAGAAATGCACCGATGGGATTCGTCGCGAGGAGTACGTATTAATTGAGAATATTTTCTTCACGTATTTATTTGTTTATAATCATCGCAACGCGTGCGGATATTCTCTCCCAGAGGTAGATCACCCCCCACCTACTCGTTACTCCATTCCATGACTCCTTTTGCGCCAGTGCATGAAGTGACTCCATCACCCAACAAACCAAATGACCATTTTTTGCAGAGACTAGACAGCCCAGACCACCTGTATCCGAACGGTGCCGCATCCCCTGACCGATTCTTTTGAGTCTCGGAGAACTCCCGCCTTCGGCTCACAGCCATCTCGCGGGTTGTTGTGCCGGCATTACAGAAAGATTTTCTTCAGATCTTGATGCAGCGCCGTAGCCATTATACCCGCCGGCCATGTAGACGCCACCGGCCCCCGTATGAATTACGCCGCCGTCGCCATACGTGTATTCGTCGTACCCCTCGCCCTCGTCTGCATCATGCATGAAACCGACCACCTGCTCCTCGTTCCGTGTCTGCTGCACAGCTGTGAAGCCGTTCATCTCGACGGTGGCTCCTTTGGCTGTTTTGCGGGCATCTTGAGCGGCCAGAAGCTGCTTCTTAAAGAAACGCATCTTGTACCAAATGTACACCCCAAGGAGAATGGTGACGACAAAGGCAGCACTGAACACTGCAGTCTGGATTCTAGTCTCGGTGGATTTTCCGGGGTCTGCGTCCTCGGCTTCAATAAGGAGGACTCCGAGATAGACGAGAACGATTTGCTTGGGTAATGAGAGGAAGGTTGCGACACAAAAATGCCAGAATTTGACATCGCAGGCCGAGAATACAGCGGTGGAGAAGTGGGACGGAACGACTGAGAGACGGATGACGAGGACGATCTAACGCGGCATTAGTCGGGCTGAATTTGGGGCAGAATCATGGGGGGGGGGGCGCGGGACGAACCCAAAATCCTCCCTCCCGTGTGAGCCTAGCAAGGGAAGCGTAGTTGAGATTCGAGCGCTCCATCCTCAGAGATCGGTTCCTAAACAAATGCTTAAAGGCGAACCATGTCCCGACTGAGATGGTGGTAATCAGCGAGATCCTGCGACAAATATCTCCGAGACAAATGGTCCATACCTTCACCGACAAAGGTACCGGCAGCCACGATGGCAAAGCCCATCCACAGCCCCCATACCACACCACACAGCAGTGCGACAATCTCGTGCCCGAACAGTGGCGGAAACGAGAGGATAAACAGGATCACGATTGGTATAAGCCAGCCCGCGGGGACGTCCCGCAACTTCTCCGAAAACGGGCGGAGCACCTGAACGACCTTGTCATGATACACCGTCATCAAGATGGTTATCACGAGGAGGAGTATGCCGACGATATGCCACGCTGACGAGTGTTCGCGTTAGTACATCACTTGTTAGTCAAGCAGGCGACATACGTATGTACTTGGGTGACAAGAATATCTTCTTCCAGTCAATTGGCTTATAGTCGGTCTCCATCGCAACTGGCGGGCTGGTGGCATCTGCCTCGACGGTCTGGCCGCCACGAGCCCTCGCCATTGCCCTGTCGCCTGCGGCTCGGTTCGGATTTGTCGCGCACTTTGGTCGGACGGCTTCGGTCCGTGGTACGCGTTTGTCGGTTGCTGGATCGTTGTGGCGAGCTCAGATGGAATGAGGATCGAACCTACTGGTGTCGGTGATGGTGGTTTTATCAATACAAGTCTTGTTCGGTCATGCAGGAAGTTAACTGTCCCTCATCGGTGGGACCTTCCGAAATGGTGTCAAATCAGATTAGATATGTAAATAAAGCATGGAGGCGCCAAATGAAAGACGAGGAATCTGGTGTGTCAAATCGAGAACCCCTTGTGATCTCGGGGGCCGATTAACCGTGATCTAAAAGTAGCGCCCCCCATTTCGGCCTATCCCTTAGCGGCCTCCATTTTTCGAGCTTAGGGCCTGATCTTCAACACTCACGAGTTTACTCGGATATTAGCGGGGTAGATACCGGAGATAAGGTGATTATTACTACGCCCTAGTATTTTAACTAGAATAAGTATAGCTTACTATAAGTATAGTCTTAGCTATAAGTATTTCTATATTTTATAAAAATATCTATATATCTTTTTTTATAAGATACGAATTCTATTATTTCTTATATAAAATTTATATATAACTATAATAAATTTATTTAATAAATTTTTTTATAAGTAATATAAAACTTATTAACTAGGTAAGGCGATACCGAAATTAATATCTTCGTTACCGATATACTAACCGATATTAATCCGTTTAATTATAGAGATTTTATTACCTATTATTTATATATAATTACTACTATTATAGTAAGCCTCGAGGAGGGCGATACGAATAAATAGTTATCGTGCAAATAGATCCTGCACGTAGAATCTAATAGAATACAAATTGAGTATAACTATAATCTCGTGCTATAACTATATGGATTAAGTTAATCTATATAGATGTCATAGCTGAGAGCGTAGTAATAGGGAGGGTCTCGGTGTATTAGTACGACCTAGGGGGTAGGATATATAACCCGATACGAGGGACGGAATAGGATATATAATTTAATATAAGGAGTAATACGTAGGAAAAAAAGGGCTTAAAAAAAGGGCTACGACGTATAGAAAAAACCCTTCTCTTTCTAAGAATATTATTCTCGTTAAATTAGGCTATAAAGTTAGAGAATAAGAGATATATAACTTTAACTACCTCTTCTTATATATACCTAGTTACTCTTTATATAATTCTACTATATATTTACGCTAGTTCTAATTATAATAGGATAATATTCTTCTTAAATTATCTTTTAATATAGCGACTAGTTAAGATAAATAGGAAAAGACTTATATATATACGTATTATATACTTAAGAATAGTTAATAGTAATAGCGAGGAAATACTTACTTTTATAACCCTTAATATAAACTCGCTCGATAAACCCGATTATACTAATACCTTAGTTAATATACTATAGCTAGACCCTCCTATATAGAAACTACTAATACTTAAAGAAGAACTACGCTTTTTTATTATATAAGCCTATTAGGAGAAGGCGAAAAAAGCCCTAGAATACTATATTACCTAGAGAGATACCGGTATCTAGTATCCGGATATATTAGACTATATAAATACGTAAGAAGGCCTGAGGGGGATACCTCGTACCCCTATTCTTCTTTTATACCCTAAAGTCCGAAACTGATGCGATAGATACATATGCGTGTAGGCGTAACCGCCCTTATTATAATAAACTAGTATAGGTATCGTGAAATATA
>JAOYNU010095243.1:32725-43210 GCA_026745395.1 Tympanopsis confertula | reverse complement strand
CCTCGCCGTCGCGCACAATCAGCTGCGCCAGCTCCTTGGAGAACTCGGTCAGGATGTCCCGCAGCGCCACGTAGTCAGGACTGCTCATATCCTCGCCCGAGATGGGCTTCCCCGCCGCGGCCCCGTTGGCGAGCAGCGCGATCGTGTCGTTGGTCGACGTGTCGCCGTCAATCGTGATGCTGTTGAACGACCGGTCGACCGCGTGGCGGAGGAGAATGGGCAGCGCCGACGCAGTGACGGGCGCGTCGGTGGCGAGCACCCCGAGCAGCGTTGCGAGGTTCGGGTGGATCATGCCGGCGCCCTTTGTCACGCCGGCGATGCGGTAGGTTGTGGTCGGCGAGGAGGGGAGCGTGAACTCGCGCGAGATGAGCTTGGGAAAGGTGTCGGTGGTGCAGATTGCGCGCGCAAACGCGAGCCAGTTGTCGTGCGACGTGCCGAGCTCGCCGTGCAACTTTGGGATGCCGTCGAGGATCTTTTGCAGCGGCAGTCTGATGGAAGAAACATGCAAATCAGCTCTCATTGGTATATATATATATATGTATATATATTTGCTCCTCCCGAACCAGGCCTCGAAAAGTGCAAACATCTCTGGACGACCAACCTCTGCCCAATGACACCGGTGCTCATCACGAGCGTCGCCCCATCCCCCCCAAGGACCTCGTCCGCGCCCGCCGCCATCTTCTCGGCGTCCTCCCGGCCTCCCTTGCCGGTGACGGCGTTGGCACAGCCCGAGTTGATCAGGACGCCACGGATCCCGTCGTTGGCCCTGCGCGCGAGGAGATCACGACAGAAGGTCACCGGCGCGGCCTGGAACTTGTTCTTGGTGAATACGGCCGCCGCTGCGCAAGGCCGGTCCGACGCCAGGAGCGCAAGGTCCGGCCTGGTGGTGTTGGACGGCTTGACCCCGACGAGCACGCCGCCGGCCCGGAAGCCCTGCGGATACGTGCCGTCTGTGGGCACCAGGCGCTGGCGCGAGGGCGAGAGCTTGATTCCCAGCGGGGAAGTGTAGATGGAGGCCTTGGTGGAGGGTTTCCACAGCGGGAGGCGGCCGGCGGCCGTGGTGTTGGCGGGGCGGATCATTGCGCCGTCAATTGGCAGTCAATTCAATCAGATTTGATTAATCGTTTGCCAGATCCATGAGGTACAGGGAAGAGCTGACGCTCTTCTATGAATGACTCAATTGATGAGCTTTTCGCACGTGACTTGAAAGATGGGCTCATAACTTCAGGGCCTGGGTCGTGCTTCCATAGCTTTCGGGCAGCTCACAGATAGCTATGCTGTCAGCTCATGTCGATGCTATAATCTTGGCTACTCAGGATGGTAGCCTTCACCTTCTATCAAACCTCAACAACCCGTATCCGTACTTGGAACGATTTGGACAGCACTGTGTATATGTACAGTGATTTCAGACGAACAGTGCGAACACTGTCAGCGCGTCTGCCAGAATCTCAACGCGTAAAGTGGCCAGCTATCTGTCTTGATAGATTGTCCTCTTTTGTCGGCGTTGTCGCTCCCATCTCGCCAACATGCCGACCGCAAAGGGCGAAACCCAGGGCGAATCCTCAACATCTGCTGCAAAAAAAAACGGCACGGCCAACCACGAGCTCCCATGGGTGGAAAAGTACCGACCCGTCTTCCTCGACGATGTCGTCGGCAACACCGAGACGATTGAGCGGCTGAAGATCATTGCCAAGGAGGGCAACATGCCGCACGTCATCATATCTGGCATGCCGGGTATTGGCAAGACGACGAGCGTGCTGTGCTTGGCGCGGCAGCTGCTGGGCGATGCGTACAAGGAGGCTGTCCTGGAGCTCAACGCCAGCGACGAGAGAGGTACGCATGCGGCAGGCACCAACCTTTGTTCAGACGAGCCCGTGTGTGTCCCGACCTTATCCACCTGTGCTGACAAGTGCCCGTCTGCTGTGCGTGCATGCAGGCATCGACGTCGTCAGAAACCGGATCAAGGGATTCGCACAGAAAAAGGTTACACTGCCTCCTGGTCGGCACAAGCTCGTGATCCTCGACGAGGCCGACAGCATGACCTCGGGCGCCCAGCAGGCCCTCCGCCGCACCATGGAAATATACTCCAACACGACGCGCTTTGCCTTTGCCTGCAACCAGTCCAACAAGATCATCGAGCCGCTGCAGTCCCGTTGCGCCATCCTGCGCTACGCCAAGCTCACCGACGAGCAGGTGGTGCGGCGGCTGCAGCAGATAATCGAGGCCGAAAACGTCCAGTACAACGACGAGGGCCTCGCCGCGCTCGTCTTCAGCGCCGAGGGCGACATGCGCCAGGCCATCAACAACTTGCAGTCGACGCACGCGGGCTTCGGGTTCGTGTCTGGCGATAATGTGTTCAGGGTGGTCGACTCGCCCCACCCGATCAAGGTCCAGGCCATGCTCAAGGCGTGCCATGAGGGCAACGTGGACGCGGCGCTTGACGGGCTGCGCGAACTGTGGAACCTCGGGTACTCGAGCCACGACATCATCAGCACCATGTTCAAGGTCACCAAGACGATACCCACCCTGAGCGAGAGCGCCAAGCTTGAATTCATCCGCGAGATTGGCTTCGCACACATGAGGATTCTCGAGGGCGTGCAGACACTATTACAGCTGAGCGGCTGCGTGGCGAAACTTTGCAAGTTGAATATAGATCCCAAAAGGTTCGAGGCGCCTGCAAACTAAGGGCTTTTGGGCCTGGCCGCCGTAAAACAATAAAAGGGGGGGTGACAGCTGCGTCGATATACGTGATAATCACACGGGTCATGATATAAGAAACGCCATGCCAGTTGATCCGTCTTTTTTCTCTTCTTTTTTTTAATTTTTTTTCTCACTCCATCTCTTCGAGGCGTCTCTGTTCCCTGCGAATGCGTCTTCTCTTCTCTGCCACCATGGCTGCTTCAAAGTTCCTATACCGGCGGTCTGCCTCGACGTAGCCTCCCAAGATTGTCGGGCACATGCTCAGGTATCTATCTGCCCGTATCAGACAGAGTCTGCCGCTGTGGGGAGGTCAACAGTGGCACTTACACCTTGAACTGAATTGTCAGTCCCCTGTAAAGGGGAGAGTACAATTGGCCGACCCCAGCCAGAGCGAGCCCGATCATCCCCCACTTTATGCCACCGACAAGGGCGCCACGAGCTGCCGTCAACGAAGCACGCCTGGCTTCTTCGGGGTCGGGACGATCAGTGAAAGGATTTGGCATGTTGCGAGGGTGCGAGGGCGCGTGCGACTGTGTATGGGATTCGAGCGCCGTGTCCGGCCCGGATTGTCTCTTATTGAGACGGCCGGAGATGGCCTCAAGGTCGAGTTCGTTCTTGGCCGTCAATACAATAATTCCTACGTCACCTTCATTGTAACTCTATTGTAGCCCGCCACCTGGCCGCAGCTGTGGCTGCCTGCGGCGGACCATTTGTAAAGTTTTTCACGAAAACACCTGCCCTTGATCCAAAAACAAAATCCTTCATCAAGGCAGCACCGACGACGTGTATTCAATCACAACGATGCTGTCCTCGCGCGCAACCTCGGATAACTTGGGACGAAGCAAAGGCTGATTCGGGAAACATTCAAAGAGCTATATATAACGTGCTCTTGTTCCCACCAATTCACCCCGCTCCCACTTCACCTCTCAACCTCATCATTACACCTTTCTCGAGCGACAATGGATGGAGTCATGGAAATGTACTGGCAGACGCCACCCATCACGCGGTACGTCTGGTCTTTTGGGCCCAAACCCAAGCTGAGCAACATCCCGCTAACTATGGGCAGGATCTTTGCGACCGCCGTGTTTGGACTATCTCTTGCGGTCCATACAAGTGTGATGCCGTTTGCATTGGTCGCGTACTACGGTCCTGCCGTGTGGAAGATGCCGCCACAGATCTGGCGCCTGTTTACATCGTTCATGATCACAGGCCCGAAGCTGGGCATCTTCTTTGATACGTTCTGGCTGTACAGGTACCTGTCGCAGTTGGAGATAGGCCACCCCAAATTCCCCAAGAAGGCGGATCTGGCGTGGTACCTGATCTTCGTTTGCGCTGTCATTCAGGTATGGTTGATGTTAATCCTATTGCCCGCTCTCTTAGTTGATTTTCCGTTCTTGTTTCGTTTCTCTTGTGTCCTTTTGAGAACACGTAGACACAGACCTCGAAATAAATCTGCCCGCATAGTCACCAGGTCACCTTGGCTATGACGGTTCCTGAGACGAGGAAGATTACCTTTGCTGGTGGGATCGCTCATATAGATGGCCCTGGCAATGTCCAATATTGCCGGGGTGGTTTTCCAAGCGCCCTACATCTCTGCCGTCGATTGCGTCGTTGTGTGCTTGGCCGTAACGACATTGTGCTAACCCACTCGCCACAGATCCTCTGCGTCCAAGTCGTCGGCCACGTGATGCCTGTCTTTAGCTTCCTCGACGCTCTCATCATCGCCATATCCTACACAGTCACTCAGGATCAGAGGGGGCAGCAGGCCAGCTTCTACTTCTTCACCATCCCAGCGCAGTTTGTGCCGTACGCCATGATCCTCCTCAACCTCGTCTACCCGAACGGAATCTATCAAATGATGACTCAACTTACGGGCCTCCTGGCGGCCCACCTGCACGACTTCCTTTCGAGGCTTTACCCGCAATTTGGTGGCGGGCCGAACCTCATCCCTACGCCGTCGGCTCTGTCGTTTGTTGATGATATGATTGGCGAGGCGCCACCTGATGTCGGGACCGGGCACGGCCCGCTTCCTGATGCGTGGAGGACCAGAGGCACGGGGCGTAGACTGGGCTGACGCGTCACCATGGCCTTTATTCAGATATCAGATATCCCAGAATGGTCTATTGTAATCTCGGATGGATTGATTGATCAAAGTGTCGTTGAATCTATTTTTTTTATCATTAAAATGTTTGTTCAGCCGGATAGATGTGTACCCATCCGACCCAGGCCTCAATAGATAACACAGCAGGACATGATGCCCTCTATCTTCTAAACCCAGCAACCAGTACAAACTCAATATAAAAATTTCGTAATAAAAACTCAAGTCGTGACATGTGTGTTTATTTTGTCTTGTTCTCCTGAGATTCGTAATGCTGCAAATTGGCCATGATAGGCAGTCAATAGTCGCCCAAAATTTGCAGTTGTCTATTCATCCCCAGTATATACTCTGATCCCTGCCTACACTCCGCTCCACCGGAGTTTCACCTTCAAACTCGGTTGGCGGCCCGTCGGCTGGTGACTGATTTAAAAATTCTACATGCTGCTTGAAGGACACATCCTTGAAGCGCGGCGACAATGTCAGATTGTCGAGCGGCGATGTGATTGCTCGGCCGGACTGCGATCCTTCCCCACGCTTCAGCCTTCTTTCCCGGATAGAACGTGATCCGGTCTGTTGCCGGTCCCGCTCGCCTTCGCGGTGCTGTGGTGGCCGTGGGGATCCAGCAAATCTGACTATTTGCATGGAATCCTTGGGCTTTGGGACGCGAGCCTGTGATGGAGGGACAGGAGTGCCGTTTGGAAGGGCCGGAACCGGGTCCAATACGTACGCGGAGCGGTCGTCGTGCGAGGAGGCCATGCTGCTTTTGCGACTACTGACACTATGGCTTCTGCTCCGGCTCTGGCCTGGGCTGCGAACCCGACTCGCGTTGCGAGTACGGGCAGATTTCGATGGCTGGAAGGTGCTTGGGTCCGGCTCGGGGAAGAGGACCCATTCCTGAGATCGACGTTGCGGTGTGGTGGGTGGGTGGTGGTATATTGACGATTTCCGTGACGGTGCTCTGCTCGGGGCCTTGTTGTTGTTGTGCTCCTGATGGCTGGGAGAAATGCCAAAATCAAAGGTTTGGGATTCTGAGCCTTGGCGCCTCAACTCTGGTTCTGGACTGGCCCAGACGGTGGACGCCTTGGACGAGCACGCCGTCTTTGGGGTCCTGGGTGTCCTGGGTGTCTTGGGGGTCTTGGGCGTGCTGCTGCTCGGCGGTATGTTCTGGCGGTGAAGCGAGTGGCGCGGCAGGGACCTCTCTCTCCCGTTGGCGGTGACGTCCCAGGGATGGATCACGGGCGCTGACGGCCGGCTCCGCGCGCTATTCTTGCTGATTGCCGAGACGGCAGATTTGACCAAAGCCGCGGGCGCGGCGGTTTCCCGGGTGTCTATGCGAGGGGGTCTCTTTTGCAGCTTTGGCGGAGCATTCGGCGAGTCTGGATAGGGATGGGTGAAGAACAGTGAGCTGCCCCGTATCTCGACGGTTGGGGGCAGAGGTCCCACGACCCACAGCTTGAGCGGCGGCGAAGGAGGCAAACTGCGCGGGTCGGGCGAGTTATTCTGGCTGGCGGCAGGGGTGCTGTCGGAGCTCTCTGGGGCTTTTTCACCAGACGTGGGAGGGCTCGATCTCCGAAGCCAGAATCGGGGTCGGAATATCATGACGAGGGCGGCGACAGATAACACGAGGACGCCGGCAACTGTCACGCCGACGATGACGCCGGTCGAGACATGGGGGGCAGCTTTGTCGTTGTCGTTGTCGTTGTCGTGGTTGTCGTCGCTGCTGTTGTCGTCGATGTTATCGGAGCTGGCAGCCGTGATATAGCTCGTTGTGGGTATGGCGGAGGACGACCGTGAGGCGGCCGGAGGAAGGGAAATGGCGAATGGGATGGCGATGGGGGTGTGGGAAAAGAGAGAACCGTTGATGGAGAGGATGGTCCCCGGAGCAGGTTGCTGGATGCATGCAGCCTCCAAGACGGTGATGACTGCAGTTCGGGCAGACGATGTTTCTGTCAGCGGGGGTGCTGCTGCTCGGAAAGGTCCAAGGGGAGGGAGGGCTTACAGTTGGCCATGTAGGCTTGGTTTGTCGTTTCGCGCAGGCACCGCACGCAGGGCCGTACGTGGTTGACATAAGAGGTGTTTCTCGCGTGGCAGTACGCGAGGCTATCGTTCGAGGCGGCGGCTGCACTCGTGCGGTCCACGAGAAGCATATCCACGAGGGGCAGGCAGGTCGACGCAGTCGAGCATGGTGGAGGCGGCGTCGACTTGTTCTTTTCGAGGGCGGTTTCGTTCCCGCCCTGCTGGCCAAGCAGGCATGTTCCAGCCGCACAACGCAGATTATACAGGAGCGATGCCAGATCGCTCGCGGTCTCGTCGAGGGCGTCGCTTCGGACCAGGCACTCGACGCACCGGCGGTACCTCTGGCCTCGGGCAGTGGTGTATCCGCCATCGGTGCAGACCACGTCTGAAGAGCTGTTTTCCGCCTCGGGGGCGTCGAGGACGCCTGCGTGGGGTGCGAGGCAGGCGGACGCGCATGCGGACGCGGGGGTGACTCTGAGGGCGGATGCTGATATCGATGTTGATATTAATATTAATATTAAAAGGCAGGGTAAGGCGGTTAAAGATGGGTGGAACATGTGAGTGAGAGGGAAGGGACGGGTCATGACGTAGTTTATGGGTGGAAATTAAAAAGAAACGGAAACTAAGCGGACGCAAGCTATCATCATATTTCCTGAATATGACGGTGCCTTGCACTTGGAATGAAAAGCTACCAGAGCCTCGGGATGGGAAGAGTGTGAATAGGGAAACAGGTATCCAGAACGGGCACAAGTCGAGCGCAAAGACGAGAGTTATATCACGGCGGACCGAGGTCGTATTTTTAGAAGAAGATTGCCTCGAGCTCCCCCGTCGCTGATCACATTCCATGCATCTATAGTAGCCCGACTAGGCCGGATTGGCATTACTTCCATATAGTTGTGTGGAGAATGGGGTGTGGTGCGAATGTGAAGTAACTCGAGCTTCACACGACGTTTGTTTATTAATGCCCGGCTCATCCAGCAAGGCGGCTTCGTTTAATAAACGCACCCCATCCAGCCGAAGGGATCCGGAAAGCGGAAGGCGTGCCAAGCCTCAAGATCTCGCTCGCTCTGCTATTTCCAGGTCTACGTTACCATGGGGTCTCCCAGGAATCCAGGATCCATCCCGAAGCTTCCAAGGTCGATAGGACGGCTTCCTCGGATGAGGCTTAGACGTATATTAAATTTGATAGTCTGGGGGCGCCACGGATACTTGGAGATTTAAACATTTGTGAAGGAGTGGTGCACACGGTGTTATGTTATTATTTTGTTAGTTATTTTTTGTTGGCGTGAATAGATACGCGCACAGTAGACAGCCGGGGCAATACGATTCAGCCAAGGCTACAGTGGGCAAATGATTTATTGAACAAGAAGGAAGAAGAAGAACAGGAAGAAGGAAGCCCAACTGACAGAATACACAGGGAGGTTGACAACAGCCCCCACCCAGATCACGTGGCGAGCCAGGTTGTGTTTTTGGGAATTTATCACGCCTCCCTCTAGAGCGCATAAGCTCTGGGGAAAGACTAATTCAAAAGCCATCTGGGGTATGCAGATAATAAGCGCGAGCCCTCGGAACAGCTGCAGGGCTACCGCTGCCACGTTCTCGTCCCAAGGCTGTGTAGGGTGGGTGAGACGCTAAACGACGGAGCCGCGAGGAGCCGCAAGGGAGCGCGTATAAGAGGGATCAAGGCCATCCATATACGACGGCGACGGTCGTGGCGATGAGTTCAGGTGGTCCTGGGACCTTGACGCTTCGATATCCGGAGCCTGTGTTGTTGTCTTGCTGAGCCAAGCTTGGCTGGAGATCTCGCTTCCACGGTTGGAGATCTCAGGCAAGATCAGAAACTTTCTGATCCCCTAACACATGACTTGGTGAGTTTCGTCATCTGGTGGGCTTACCCTCGTGTGGGAGTGGGAGGAAGCTCATCACATCATCACATGCGGCACAGGAGCTAAATAATCTCAAAGACCCAAGGATAGCTATTAGTGTGTGCGCCGCCGCATCCGCTGTGACGACAAGAGCTATGGCTTACTGAGGACTACCCGAGAATAAGCAGCCAGCCGCGCGGCCCTCAAGACGCGGCGTCTTATCAAGATCAAAATCAAAGAGTCAGGCGACCAACTGGTATACGAATGCTGAACAATGACTCATCCCAAGCAAGAATGGTAGGAAATGAAGCACCGTCTTCAGGCGGTGGAGCTGACAAACCTGGCGGGAACAAACCGCAGGAGTGATTGTAACCAGAGTACAGATGAAGCCCTTTGCAAACATTTATATATATATATCACGAGACAAACGGTCTATAGGTGACGGGTATATGGCTCAGCACCCCAAGAGGCAAGCAAGGCAAGAGGCAAACTGCAACATACAAGAGAAAACGGTGGACCCAATAGGGAAAAGCAGCGCCCAGCACATGAAGGGCTCGCATAATGGCATCCAAGAGGGGCTGCGTCGTGCCCGGCTGCGTCGACACCCTGGTTTGTGAGAGACGGAACCGAGAAAAAAAACGACATTCCAGTTTGCATGTGTCACCGACATGGCCCGTTGAGCGACATGGGCGCGGCATTGTCGGGCGAGGCATTCGGGAAGATGCAGAGGATGCCAAAGAAGGATCTCGATAAAAGTTGGAATAAGATGGGGCATGGCGGCGGCGAACGATAAAGTGCGGAGCACCACCACTTCGTCAACCCTCTTTTCGCCGCCATTCACTTCCCGTCGTTGATCAGATCTTCTTTCTTCTTCAAGACACCAACACCTGGAGACCTGTCCCTTGAATAGTCCCCAGGACGCAAAGCTCCTTGCTCCTTCTCGCACCGCCTCGGACAACACCCCACTCAGCATGGCCCCCTCGACCGCCATCGTGCTGTCAGCGATCCTGGCCATTGGCGCGTCTCCGCTCTGTGCCTACGCCCAAGGCGAGCGCACCAGCACCGAGTGGCAAGTCTACGGCTTCGCGCGCAACTGCGACGCCGACGACTCGACCTGCAACTACGGCTATGCGGTGGACCAGCCAGGCGAATTTGGCAGCTGCAGCGGCAGCAGCCACAGCAGCCGCAGCAACGGCACCGTGTTCAGCCCGGGCAACGCCTACTGGTGCAGTTTCGAGACGCACACGCAGGGCGGCGCCGTCGGCCAGAACGCGTCGGCCGAGGACTTTGCGCAGCTCAAGTGCAACGAGTCCGAGGCGGGCCACCTGCGCACCAGCGGCGGGTACACGGAGAGCGGCGCCATCGTGCTTACGGTTGTCGATTTGGATCGGAGGGAGTGGGCGTGGTTCGGGTTCGAGGCGTACGAGATTGACGGGTCTGCGACCAAGAGTGGGAATGTGTATGTGGACTCGGGGGTGAAGTGTTGAGCCGGTGAATGGCTTGATATGCAAACAAACAAACAAACTTAAGCGTTAATGATCGATCGCCCTGGGTCGAGGAGGAGCCTCACTTGCCAATATGCAGATTGTGTAGATGCATTCCAGATCTCGGCACAACATGAAGACGGAGATGAAGATGGAGCTCCATCTTTATAGCTCACACACACACACACCTCCATCGGCAGGGTAAACCGGTATCCGCCCCTTGGCTCGCAATCCCCTCGCAACCCTGCCCGGGAGGAGGGAGCAGGTAGTAGGCAGCTTTCACGTTGCCAGCAGCGATGCCATCGTCGTTATAGTCGTCGTC
>JAOYNU010095243.1:0-32625 GCA_026745395.1 Tympanopsis confertula | reverse complement strand
GTTATAGTCATCGTTATAGTATCGTTATAGTATCGTTATAGTCATTGTTATCGTCGTCATCGTCATCGTCGTCGTCGTTATAGTCATCGTTATAGTATCGTTATAGTATCGTTATAGTCATTGTTATCGTCGTCATCGTCATCGTCGTCGTCGCCATCGGCGCGACCCGCGCTGTGCCCCTTGGGCACAGAAGGCGGGTTGGATAAGCTCTTTCTCAGGAGATTTAAAAGTGCGTTTTTGGCACGTCACGTGTGCGTCCCAAGTCGAACGAGAACATTTGACATTTATCTCGGTTTGTGATTATTGGCTTCTTTAGACGCCGACAAAGATGCCCTCATGGCCGTAGCGAAGGCCTTGCATGCGCCTGCAATGCGTCTGACCGCATCAGACGCAGCGAGCAGTGTGATATTGGCAGATTCTATTTGTCGTCGCGACACGGGAGGCCGAGTGAGGGGGCTGCATTGCATGCGCTATAACACCAATATACCCTCCTCCTCCTCCAGCACTTCTCACGGCCCCCACGCCCGTCACACCTGGACGTATCAGAAACGTCTTGCTTGCCTCGGGGCTTGCCTACCGAGGCAAGCCATGATCGATGGTACCGCTGCTTCGGAAGCGATGCTTTACGTGTCTCGAGCTGTATCTTGACGAGGGGCTCTCATAACCCTAGTATCAGCCGCCATGGGCGCTATCTACAGTATGTCCTATGGATGTATG
Organism: Tympanopsis confertula; assembly: GCA_026745395.1. Classification (NCBI taxonomy): domain Eukaryota; kingdom Fungi; phylum Ascomycota; class Sordariomycetes; order Coronophorales; family Scortechiniaceae; genus Tympanopsis; species Tympanopsis confertula. Next base: position 31,908 of record JAOYNU010095243.1, on the reverse strand, counting down.
GATTGGAGCAAGGCATGTATGTATTTTTTTCTCCCCCTTCACCAAAGCGCGGGCATGGTTCTCGAGATTGCATGCACGGCCTGACGGACAAATCAGGGTGCTCAGACGAGGGCTTGCAGCGTGGAGGAGGCTTGATAGGATTGCCTCTGCATGCCTTTGCTGATGTTTTCGTGATGCCGGCTGTCCAATCGTTTGGGGTTGACCAAAGTACCGCATTAAAGCCCACCCTCCCCTCGTCTCCGGCCGAGTAACGACTATCAAAAGCACAAATTACAAAGCACAAACGCAGACGCACGCCCCTGTCTTTTTTTATTTTTATTTTCCTTCTATTCTTTGCTTTGGCGAGTCACGGCCATGGGCAAGGTGCAGACAAGACCCATGCCTCCCTACCCCATTCACCGTGATAACGCGGAAACGAGGAAACGGGAAACCTCCAAACGAAACACATGTATATTCGGTCTCACCCCCTCCGTGACATACATACATGTGTATTGTCATTGCTCAAACCTTCAAGTGTTAGAGCCAAGCCCCCCCCCACTCGCTTTGCTCGGTCACTGGCAGCCACCCGATATCATCTCGTATGTATATCTATCTCTCCACGCCCACCCTCCATACGTCCTCCCGTCCTAAATCAGGGAGGAAAGGTGTTTTTTGTGTCATCCGAGGTCTCGTTTCTTTTCTTTCTTTTTCTTTCTTGTACGCCTGTCAAGCTCGGTTTAGAAAGGTCTCATGCAAGCCTCGCTGCACGTCGTCTGAGCATATCCTCTCTCTATCTACCATCTGCAAGCATACACATATACATGTATAGCCGTCTTGGACGCATAGCAGAATCTACAAAGCCTCCTGCGTCTTGGTACAAAACGGCGGCCGTGCCACTCTGGGCTCGTCGGGGCACACAACAAGCTCCCAAGCTCCAGTTGTCTCTGTGCCTCGGGCTTCCCCGACCGAACCTACGGAATCGCGCCCCGTACAACTTTGACAAAAGCCTCAGCACCACCACCACCACCACCAGCATGAGGATCGGCTGCCTCCAGTTCAACCCGCAGGTCGGCGACGTCGACAACAACCTGTCGAGAGCCGATTCGGTCCTGCTCAAGGCGAACCCGGACAATCTGGATCTCCTGGTTCTGCCGGAGCTGGCATTCACTGGTGAGTGGACAGAAAAAGAAATGAAGAAATGAAAAATGAAAAAATAAAAAGGAAAAAGAAACAATCATTTTAATAAACATGGCTTACTGACACTCCCTCCCAAGGCTACAACTTCAAGTCCCTGCGCGACATCTCGCCCTTTCTCGAGCCATCGGGGTCTGGCATCAGCTCTCTCTGGGCCCGAACAACCGCCCTCAAGTACAACTGCCACGTCGTTGTTGGCTACCCCGAAAAGGTCGACTGCTCGAAAAAGTGGCCCACCTCGCCCGAGTACTACAACTCGGCCATCGTCGTCAACCCGGACGGCGAGACCGTCGCCAACTACCGCAAGTCTCACCTGTACTACACCGACGAGACATGGGCGCTCGAGTCCCCTGCCGGCTTCTACAGAGGCCTGATTCCCTGCCTCGGCCACACCAGCATCGGCATCTGTATGGACCTCAAGTACGTTGGTTCATTGTGTGTGTGTGTGTGTGTGTATTTATATACATACATGTATACCTGTATATATACCTGTATATACACATCCTGGCCGTGCTGACCGTGCTGCTGCTTTACAGCCCGTACAAATTCCAGAGCCCGTGGGACGCCTTTGAGTTTGGCTACCACGTGCTCCACTCGGAATCAAATCTCGTCATCGTCTCAATGGCATGGAACACGTCAAAGGACCCCGAGCGCTTCAGCAGCATGCCCTACGACCCCGATCTCGAGACTCTTGCCTACTGGGCCACGCGCCTCGAACCCGTCATCCGCGCCGAAGACGACGACGAGGTGATTGTGGTTTTTGCAAACCGCTGCGGTAGCGAGGCCGACATCACCTATTCCGGGACCAGCGCCGTCATCGGCATCAAGGCTGGCGAGGTTTCCGTCTACGGCCTGCTGGGGCGCGGCGAGAAGGAGCTCCTGGTCGTCGACACGTCGCAGCCCGCTTTCGCAAAGATGGTGCTGTGCGCCTCCCCTCAGGAGACCGACAGCCCCGACGGGGCCCAGGCCGCAAATGCTGCGGCCGATGCGTACATCGCCGAGATGCTCAACCTTCCCCTTGCCCCGTCACACGAGATACCGGAGGAGACCCCGGAGGAAGTCGTCAAGGCCTCAACACCCGTGGCCAAGCACCGGCCTGCCCCTACCCCTGCCCCTGCCCCTGCCCAAAGCGACGGCTCCGTCTCCGCCTCTGCCTCCGCCTCAAAGAAACCCAAGCCCTCACCACCCAAGCTCACCATCCCGCAAAACAGGGGCTGGAGAAAAGACGAACCGGCCCGTTCCGAGGACGCCCGACAACCGCCAACAACCGCCACCACCCACAGCGCCCCCGTGACATCATCGGCTGACGGCCACTTTACCGACTGGCTGACCAGCCAGGCGAAAGCTGCTGCTGCCCATCCGAAGCCGTCAAAACTGAATCCCGACTCCGGTATCGAAATCTCGCCAGTCTCGTTCGGTATCAGAGACACGGCCAACCCTGCAAGCGTCAGCATCGGCACCCGGTCTGTCGCATCGACCGGTCGTCGCCATCGCCGCGACCGCTCGCGCGGATCGGACAGCAAATATACCGTCCGGAGCGGTGGGCGCAGCGGCTGCCGCACGCCGCCGCTCTCTGAGGGGGGCGGTGACGAGCGCAGGAACGAGAGGAGAGAGCGTCGCCGGCTCGAGCGGTTCAAGGACTCGCCGAGATACGAGCGGCCCGACGAGATCATCCTCGACCAGTTCCTCAGCGCGCTCATCCAGAGCACGTTTAGCAGCGCCGAGAGCCTCATGCAGGAACATGGCCTGGAGCCCGACGACATCAAGACGGTCACGCTCGATATCCCCGAGGACATAATGATCGGCGCCACCCCCAGCGTCCTCGAGACCAGCTTCCCTCAAATACTCTCCCCGACCCGCCAGACAGCACCGGACCTGAGCCCGTTGACGGTTGCCGAGATCCAGGCCTTGACGCCCGGGGACGAGCACCTGCCCATATACGAGATGAGCGAGTGGGAAAGCCTGGGACTATACCCTCAGCCGCTGGGGACGTTGGCCGAGGAGAGAGCCGAGAGAAGCTCGTACGCGCCATCAGAGGCCAGGGACGACGCGCCCGACCAACAGCAACACCCACGAGCCGAGAGGAACTCGATGGCTTCGCACGATGGCGATATCCCATTCAAGTTGGATATTGGGTTTGGTAGTGATAGTGCGGCGAGTTGATCTTGATACCCGTCTCAGAGCCCATCTGAGACACTCTGTACTGTGACGAGCTCTATGATCTTGTTCTTCTTCTTCTCCTTCTCCTTCCTCCTTCTCTCGCTCCCTCTCTCGCTCCCTCCCCCTCTCTCTCATTTTTTATGTATATTTTTTTGTATTATTATCGGTATGGCGGTATGGAGGAATACCAACGAGAGAAGTCGGGGCTGGCAAGGATAACAGGCTGCATTGACGCGGGGATCTGCACAAACGGTCACAACGAGGAGGACGATGACGGGCCGACTCTTGCGCCGATAAAGAATAAATAAACGTTTACGAAAAGTGGTTTCCGCGCAGTCACCTGTTGGTTGCACTGACTTGATAGATGTAGGCCGTTCTTGTCTCGTAGTCTAGATAACGAAGCTTAGCCCCACTTGTTCACAGGAAGCACTGGCCACCCGAATTGGGAGGGTGAATCGGCTCACGTGATCAATAAGAGTTTTCGCAAGGGCTCCAAACCCCTCGAAACCCCTCAAGCTGGTGACCGCGTGCGTGATGCTACGCTACGATGCTACGATGCTACGATATGCCAATATTCGCCGTTTGTCAAATCATTGTGCCACCTCTCAGCTGGAGCTGATTGGTCGGCTCCGCACACTGGATGAGCACCGTCGCAGCGGCCCAATCGGCCAGCGCTGCGCCAGCAGAGCAGCAAGTTTGCGGGCGCTTGCATCAAGCCCGTCCAGATCTCCCATCCACTCAACGGCTGCAGGCTGACTGTGTCGTGACGAAACTTGCCTGCATCTTATTATTACAGGTTGATATCGACTCTATCAAATCTCGTACCGTACAGTACAGTAAGCGTCGGGCAGTACGACTCGTGCATACCGGCTGCAGGTGATTTGCAACAATTGCAACAAGTTGTCGATGAAGACTGCAAATGCCGGACTGGGCTCGACGAGGTGGGGTGGGTCCCTTTCTCATCCTTCATCCTCGGCCAAGTTGTGATATCAGGATATCAGATGGGTCTGTGATGGGATTCAGACCAGTTATCCATGCCCGGTGATCTTGTGCCTTTTGTGCTCAGTCTGTATCTGTACATCTGTCCGATGCGGGGCGTGATGGAAGCTCCAATACGCAGGTTTATGTATGCTGCCTTGATGCGCCGTGGTGACTTGGTGACTGGTGACGGTGCTAGCGATGGGTGATGGTGACAGTCAGTGCCGAACTATCCAAACATCATGTCAGGTTGGTAACGCAATCACACAGACACACACACACACACATGCATATCTACGCAAAAGCTATTGTGCTGAGCGCTGACCGGCCTTTGCCAAGGGAAGCCTACCAAAGACGGTCCTCTGCGCGACGTGACATGGGTCCCACCGATTAATTCTTGCAGAAGCGCTCCCGACCGAGAAGCAAGACAGGAACGGCTGTTTCGTGAGAACTCGGCCCACTCGGGTTTCAAGACATGAACTTGGTTGTTTTCCTTGGTATTATTTCCTTTGGTATTTCCCTCCCCTCTTGCACAAAACCACGCATTTGTCCGTCCATTCATATATATATAACTGACTTACTCTTCCATCCATCCAGAAGGATCAACATTCTCCACCCTTGAGGCTCGTCCTCAGCCAGCCATCCATCGTCGTAAACGTCATTCAGAGGCCTCAGTATCACCAAGAATCCTTCTCGGAAAAGGGAAAAAAAAAGATTCAAAAAAAAAAGCGCCACACAAGCCCAAAAAGCCACACACTCGCTAGCTTGCTCAAGAGTTTCAACGCAGCCATATTGTTGTTGCAGAAAGACTTCGCTGCTCTCAATTATACATACATACCATAAAAAGAACCTCTCTCAACAGGAAACAACACACACACACACGCACACACACCCCTAGAGATGAAACAGGCCCCAATTCAAAGTCGTGCGTATCATCAGTTTGTCTGATCATACAGATCAGAGTCGGCGACCATGCGCACGACGACCATGGTGGGCGTGGTGCTCGGCCTCGGCGTGCTTGTAGGCGGTATCCGGGTCGCGCCGCAGTCTCCGTGCTCACGATTCTGCGGAAACGTGCTGGGCTCGACACTGAGCAGTGATATTGTGTGTCCAGAGAGCGAGTATGCAGGGTCCACGGGCCAGGTTTTCTCGGGCTGCATCAACTGCGAGCTCACAAGCAACTATGTATATGAGGCTGATGGGGAGACCGACCAGCAGTGGCTTTTATGTAAATAAACACACCCCCATCAGATGTGAATCTCGTTGCGCTGACCTGCACGCCAAAAGATAATGCCCGATATGCCACGTCCTACTGTCTGTTTGGCGTACCGGACGGCCAGATTGATGTCAGTCCCTGCATCACGAGGTATGTTGGCTATCACTGTCTATAATCATAATCACAGCCCCCCCCCTATAACATTCTGTTAGTAAAAAATCCACCTTTGTTGGTACTGACGGTGCGTTGCAGCCATGCCTGCGGATCGCTCCAGGAGGCCATCACGTACATGAACCTCGCCGACAACGCATCGTCCTACGACTACTGCAAATCATGGAACCCGGTCGATGTTGCCGGATGCGAAAACTGCTTGCGGGCCGGCACGCGCAATATCCTTAGCAATCGTCAGTTCCACGTCCCACATCTCTCGTCTTAATAGATGCCCCTCTGCTCACCCATAACCGCGCGCAGTAATCACCGTTCTTGACGCGGGCTGCCAGCAGCGACCGTCGGCCGGCGATAAGATCTCGGTCACCGGGAATATCTTTTCCTCCACCGACTTTGTCAGCATCTCGGAGCCGACGCCAAGCCTCGACTCTGACTACGATACCAACACGGGCTTCCCCGTTGGCGCCAAGGTCGGCATTGCCATGGCCGCCGTGGTGGTGGTCCTCGCCGGAATCGGGTTCTGCATCGTCTGCACCGGCAAACGTCGCAGGCGCGCCTACCTCCAACGTCTCGAGCAGCAGAGATCGCACAACATGCCCGCCGTCACCTTCACGTATGCCCAAGGCAACCCGCGCGCCGCGCCAATGCCCGTCATCACATCATGGCCCGCGGCGTCGCAGTCGGGCCTGGGCTTCGCGCCATCGCCCGCCCCCGACCCTTACAGCGAAACCCCGCTGAGCCAGAGGCCGCTCCGTGGCGGCTGGGACGATTCACCGCTGAGCGCGAGCACCGATCGCTCAGGCATGAGCGTAAACGTGCAGCACCAACAGCAGCCGTTTACGCGGTATTGGTCGCCATACGGCAGCCCCGTCAGTCCCGAAGACGGGCGCGCGCAGTTTGCGCAGTTTGCAAAACACAAGGACGAAAAGACATCACCCGTGCAACCCAGGGAAATCGGGCTTGCCTTTGGCGACGCCAAGCCAGCAGCAGCAGCCGCCGCCGCCGCCGCATCTTCCAAGAAAGGCAAGGAGAGGGAGGCCGCCGAGGAAGCATACGAGATGTACAAGCTTGGACACTCGGACGTGCCTCCTTTGCCAATACCGCCTCTACCGCTGCTGCCGACCGACCACAGACGAATAAGCCATGGCGTGTCTGGACCCGGTCAGGATGATGACGATGATGATGAGGGCGGCAGCCACCAGAAACGGTATGCGGATTAATAAGGTTGGCCTTACGTTTTTTCCCCCTCTTTTTTGCTTTGGCTGTGTGATAGCAACTTTGTTGTGTATATATATGTCTCCTTGCCCGTTCGCGGCTGGGCTTGGACTGCGGAGCGGGGATGTCGGACGATGAGCATACAGCAATGGTAAATACCAAACACACGGAAAGTCTCCAGGAACGCAGAGGTGCGTGCCGGGCTGCTTTAATTGTATTCTGCCCGCCCGGGCCTGATGAAGTATGAAGTATCCAGCTGTTCTCGAAATAGAAATAATCCCAGGCGCCTGAGCCATTGCAACCAAGGAACAGCCCAATGCAGCGAGGGCAGTTTAGAGCCACTCGTTTCAACATAGCGCGGTTACTGGTGCGGTATAACTGCGTCCTGAGTGGTGGAGGCAAGCGTTTACAGGGCGTCTGTATGCCAGCCTTGGTCCCCTTTTGTTGCGATGGCGATGAACTTTTGCCATCAGCATCAGCTTCAGCTTTTGGTGTGCTGCTACCCAGGAGGTGTTATGTAATAATTATCACGAATCGATCAGCCCACCTTAATCGTTATCTTATCCATTAACATCAGATTGTGTTGTGGCGTGAGCTCACGAGCACAAATCACTAGCCTCGCTCAATTGAACGCCACAACAGCATTGCGATTTTGACCAAAGGAAAAAAAAAAAATTCAACGTCAACGTCCTGCCACCAGCTTCATCCAGTTATCAGCACGACGTGCTTGTCACCATTGGCAAAGCACATCTGCAACTACTCAGCACTGTGTTATTGCACCGTAATTACGAGTAATCATCCCGCGCAGCACAAGAGACGGAAAGAAGAGAAGAAGAACAAGAAGAAAAGAGGCACACGCGTGAGCGAGCCAGCCACTGCGCGTGCTCCAGACGACAAGGCAACACAACTCGTCCCGAAAAAGTCGCATCAGGAAAGATCAAAAAGCCACTCAAGATGGCACTGGTGAAGTCTCAAGAACACATCATCAAGCCTGATGGCACTACGCCAAGCTTGGATACCAGCACATGGCCGCTGCTGCTCAGGAACTATGACAAACGTATGCGCCCAACGTCTCATCCCCTCTCCCGGTTCTTGGGAAACACCGCCTTCCTTGCCTCCGGGCACTTGGCGCAGATCATCAGTCTTGTAGACCGCGGATGCTAATCTTGAGAGAAAAAAAAAACCAAAAAAAAACTCTTTACTGCTCATAGTTCTCGTCCGCACCGGCCACTTTACGCCCATGCCCGATCATGGGTCCAGCCCACTTGCCCGTGATATCAAGTCGTACATCAGCTCTGGTGTCATCAACCTCGACAAGCCCTCCAATCCCTCCAGTCACGAAGTCGTCGCCTGGGTTAAACGCATACTCCGGTAGGCAGAGAAGCCTGTTATCTGCTGTCCTTTTCGAGGGGCGCCCGTCGTGCTGACATGGGTCATGACATATAGGGTGGAAAAGACTGGTCACAGCGGCACCCTTGACCCCAAGGTCACGGGGTGTCTTATCGTCTGTATTGACCGCGCGACCCGTCTCGTCAAGTCCCAGCAAGGCGCCGGGAAGGAGTACGTTGCTGTGATTCGCCTCCACGACAAGATCCCGGGCGGCCAGGTACAGTTTGCTCGCGCTCTCGAGAACCTCACGGGCGCGCTCTTTCAGCGCCCGCCCCTCATCTCGGCCGTCAAACGCCAGCTGCGTATCCGCACAATCTATGAGAGCAAGCTCATAGAGTTTGATAATGACCGCCACCTCGGCGTGTTCTGGGTCAGCTGCGAGGCTGGCACCTACATCCGAACGCTCTGCGTGCACCTGGGCCTGCTTTTGGGGGTCGGCGCGCACATGCAGGAGCTGCGCCGCGTGCGAAGCGGCGCCATGTGCGAAAACGACAACATGGTGACGCTGCACGATGTGATGGACGCCCAGTACATGCTTGACACCAGCCGTGACGAGGAGTACCTGCGCAGCGTCATCTCGCCCCTGGAGTCGCTCCTGTGCTCGTACAAGAGGCTGGTGGTCAAGGACAGTGCCGTCAACGCCGTTTGCTATGGCGCCAAGCTCATGCTCCCCGGCCTCTTGCGATATGGTATGTAATGCTTGCTTGCTTGCTTACTTGCTTGCTGCTTCGTCGTTGGGAGTTGACCCCCCCCGCCGCTAACATGGGGCTGCAGAATCCGGCATCGAACATCTTGAAGAGATTGTTCTGATGACTACAAAGGGCGAGGCCATTGCCCTTGCCATTGCCCTAATGTCGACTGTCGAGATGTCGACGTGCGACCACGGCTGCGTCGCAAAGGTCAAGCGCAACATCATGGAGCGCGACCTCTACCCACGCCGGTGGGGTCTGGGCCCTGTGGCTCTCGAGAAGAAGAAGATGAAGGTCGACGGCAAGCTGGATCAGTACGGCCGGCCCAACGAGAAGACGCCACAGAAATGGCTCAGTGAGTACAAGGACTTCAACGCCTCGGAAGGCGCCGCAGCGGCAGCGACACCTGCGGAAGCTGTCATGGCTGAAGATATCGAGCTCCCGGATGCACCTGCCATCACCGCCGCGGCCGAGGAGGAGTCGCCCGCAGCCCAAGACGACGGAGAGACCAAGAAGCGGAAGAAGAGGCACGATGGTGAGACACCGGAGGAGAAGGTAGAACGCAAGAAGAGAAAGCAGGAGAAGCAGGAGAAGCAGGAGAAGCAGGAGAAGCAGGAGAAGCAGGAGAAGAAGGAGAAGAAGGAGAAGAAGGAGAAAAAGGAGAAAAAGGAGAAAAAAGCAGAGTCTGATGAAGAGTCACTCTAGAGAGGACGTGCCCGAACCAGAGGTCGTTGATGAGTGTTTGACGAACGATTATAATCTAGGATGGGATGGCGTTGACTACGGTTTTGATTTGCAAGTCTATACTATACGCTTTTGCCACATTGGAAAGATATTGGAACTTATTATATCGTAGGCAGGGCAATGTCGTCTGGACTGACGGCTGTCACTTGAAAATGCCGGACCGTCAGGAATGCCTGACCTGACCTGGTATAAAATATCTAAACTCTTGGTCGTCCGTCCACCACGAAGAGCTCCAAAAGCCTCCGTCCCAGAATGCCTCTCGACACATCGGCATACTCGTTCGCGCTCCTACGCGTCGACGGCCGGCGGTGGAACGAGCTCCGCCGATTCAATGCCCAGATACGCACCCAGGACGCAGCCGATGGCTCGTCGTACCTCGAAATCGGCCATACAAAGGTTATGTGCATCGTCACGGGGCCGTCAGAACCCGGCGCCGGGAGCGGGCTGACCGGTGGCGGGAGTGCGGCAGATAGGCCTGGGGCGAGCGGTGGGGCGACGGTGGTGGCCAACGTTACGATCGCTGGGTTCAGCTCGGTAGATCGGAAGAGACGGGGGAGGATGGATAAGTGAGGTTTTTTTTAAATATATATAACGAATTCTTTGGCTAACTGATAGATGCCTCGTGGTGTCTCGACGACAGGCGCAAATCGGAGCTGGAAGCAGTCATTGCGAGAACTTTTGCTTCGACACTACACACGCACCTTTATCCGCACTCAACCATTCTTATATCCCTCTACGTGCTCAGCCAGGACGGCTCCCTCCTCGCGGCGCTGCTCAACGCATCGACGCTTGCGCTCATCGACGCCGGCATCCCGATGCAGGACTACGTTGTCGCCTGCACGGCGGGTTCAACGTCAACACATGCGGCGGCCGATGAGGGCGCCGACCCGTTGCTGGACCTCAACGCCCAAGAGGAGATAGAGCTGCCGTTCACCACGGTCGCGACGCTGGGCACGCAGGATAAAGTGGTGGCATGGGTGTGCGAGAGCAGGGTTCAGATCGGGCGGCTGGAGGGCATGTTGGCGGTGGGCGTGGACGGGTGCAAGCAGGTCAGGCATATTCTGGACCGGTGTGTCAAGGGCATGGGAGCGCGCATGATTCGCGACGGCGCGGTGGAGAAGGGGATGGACCTTGATATAGATATGGAGTTGTGAGATCTTGGCAAAACCTTGGAGAACGCGTGCATGTTGCATGTATGTATTATCAAAACTCGCCCCCTCCCCTTCTTCTATTTCTAGAGCTCGTCATGTGTTTCGGCGGCCTCAACCTCCTTCACCAAGCCCTCCGGCAGCTTGTTCTTGACACCATCACCCATCCTGATGGTGTCGATCCAGCTCTCGACCGAGTTCGTCCCAAAGTCGCCGTCATAGTGCGTCCACCAGCCCCTGCGCGCGTTGACGGCCACAATTTCAACCTGACCCTTGAGGTCGAGCGCGGCCAACACATGGCTTCCTGCCGCGTTATCATTGGTCACGGCATAAAACGGGACCTGCGAGTGTCTGTGCGCCGACCCGGCCAGCGTCTCGAGTGCCTTGTGCGCGGTGCCGTGGGCGGTCTCGCCCTCGGGGAGAAACACGAGCACACACATGTGGGACTTGGAGCCGAGGCATTTCTCGGTGAGGGCCTCGGGCGTGGTCAGCGTGGGCACGGGCGGGACATTGAGCGTGGCAGGCTCGGTTTGCTGTGCGTCGGCGGCGTCGGATGCCTTTGTGGGTTCCTCCTCCTCCTCCTCCTCCTCCTCGGCTGCTTTGTTCGACTTTTTGGGAGAGTTGTGTTTGGACGGCTTGGACAGCTTGGACAGGAACTCAACCATGGCGGGCTTCTTCATCTCGCCATCATACACCTCTGGTTCGGCGTCACCCCCAGGGATCAGAACCAGTGCGGGAAACTTGGTGACGCCAAACTTGTCTACGGTGGCGGAATCCTTCTTCCGGACCTGCCCCACGGGCATCACGCCAAGGAACTCGATAGCCAAGCTCTTGAGCAGGGGTGTCGCAGTGCCCTTTTCCGAGAAGAGGAGCGCCTTGGGTCCGTCGGCGCTCAGAAAGTCGTCGACGTCATCGTCAGTAACCTTCTTCACGTGGTTGTTGATCTTGGCGATAACCGCCTCGACAATGCCGGTGGCCGAGCGCGGGCCTTGGTAGTCCTCGATACCTGGGCGCCCGACACCAGGCTTCTTGTGGCTGGGCCGGACGATCTTGAGGGTAGGGAAGCCCTGCACGCCCATGGTGCTGCAGAGGCTTTTGTTGGCATCATCGTCACAGTTGACGGCGGCGACCTGGGCAAGCCCGGCGAGAGACTTGGCAGCCTTCTCATAGGCCGGTTTGAGGTTCTGGCAGTGGCCGCACCAAGGAGCGTAGAACTCGACAACCTTGGCGGTTCATCGTGTGAGCGAGCGAGCGAGCGAGCAAACATGGCTGGATAGGTCATTGGATTGAGAGATACAACCAAGGAAACTCACCGAAGTGTAGTTTGACTTGGCGATGAGCCTGTCGTATGACTTGGCGTCTGCCTGTATAACAGGCGATGACTTGGCATATATGGCGGCCTGCACGACTTGGAGGCACGCCAGCAGGCCTATGATGACGCCGGTAATGGTCGTGGCGTACATCGTGTAAAATTATAGCGATCGAACAGTCAAAGGAAGCTTTGTGGAAGCAAGCTCCGAGCTCCAAGTCTTAGCAACGGCCAGCCATACAAGCCTTGGTGAAATTCTAAAAAAATGGGTTTAAATAACTCGAGAGCTGAAATCTGGCCACTGCCTGCATGGGGTTAAATAAGTGCATTCAGGGGCAACTTTATTGATTTTGCGGGGGTGGGGCACATGTGGCGGGGGTGGGGGAGTGTTGTGGCGCAAGCTTGCAACCCTAAATTTGTATGTGGCGGTGCAGCAGCTCATCATATCACCAAATTCACCAAATCACCATCGCCATCGCCATCACAATCGCCATCACCACCATCCACCTTCATCATCACTCATCATCTACCCGTCCCGTCAACAACTTGTTTCCCGTCCTTCTTTCTCCCACCCGCCATGGCTGACTCCATCCCCGCCAAGCTCCGCCAACCGGACATTACACGCCTCCTCACCCGCGCAAAACAGCTGCGCGCCCACAAGCCCGCCATGGCCTACTGGTGTACGTCTCGCCCCGCCCTCTGTCTCTGTCTCTGTCTCTGTCTGGTCCCGTCCTCCTAACCCGTATGATTGATTGCATAGGCGAGTACTCGGCCGTAGTCAAGATCATGAAGGAGGGTCTGCACCAAGGCGACGACGAGTGCTACCGTTTTACCACCAATCTCATGGACGAGCTCGAAAAGACAAAGGCCGAGCACGAGGGTGACGACGCCATCACCGACACGGCGGCCGGGCAGGCGCTCGTGGAGCAGTTTGCCCAAGAGACGTTTGCGCGGGCCGCAAGGGCCCTGGATGCCAACAGAGCCACACGGTACGATATCTCTCGGACTACAATCACTGGAGATTGATTGAACGGAATTGGTCCCTCCCTCCGTTCGCTTCGCTGCGGTGCTAATCGCTATTTTTATAGAACAACAGCAGACACGTTTGACGCTGCGGCAACCTTCTTCCTCGTCGCCAGCGCCTGGGGTGATGTCGACCCTGAAACCCACGCCAAGGTCAGGTTTGCAAAGTGGAATGCCGCCCGGATATTCAAGGCTATCCGTGAGGGCCGCGATCCCAACGAGTCAAACCCGAAACCCCAAGAACCCGAGCCCGAGGCTGCTGCGTTGGACCCCAAAGACCCCGAGGTGCAACTCCTCATGGACGCTGGGGGCGGCAGCGGCGCTCCCGCACCCAGACTCGACGCAGCCTCGCCATCACCACTGCATTCGCCGCCGCCACGGCCACGGCCAATGACGGCAGAGGACGCTCCAGACGCCGGAGAGATGCCCCCGCATGCCATGTCGCCCGTGATTGCACCTGCGCCAGCCGTCGTCAGCCCGAATCTGTCGGTATCAAGCATGCCGGATGCCGCGCCGAACCTGCCCAGTTTGCCGGACAACGCCTTGGGAACGAGGGGGTACTTTGACCAGGCCGAGACGTTTGCGCCGTCGCCCATGAGCCAGAGTCCCGGCCCGAACCCGTCGGTGCCCTCGGCACCAGGCCCGTTTTACGACGACCCACCGGCGATACCGCCCGAGCTCCAAACGCAATACCCGCCCCACGTCCCAACCAACCCTCCACCTGCTGGGTCGAGACTCGCGTCTCCCACGTCTCACAGGCCCCATGCGACTGCGGTACCTCCTGTACTGACGCCGATGGACCTGCAGACGCCTCCTGTCGCGCCATCGGCCCCTTTATGGGGTTCAACCGCTGCACCACCCAGGCCCGAAACGTACTCAATGGACGAGAAAGACATTGTACAGGCACAGAAACATGCCAAGTGGGCAATATCGGCCTTGAATTTCGACGACGTACCCACGGCAGTGAAGGAGTTGAGGAATGCTCTGGCCGTGCTGGGAGCGAGATGATGTGATTCTCGACAGATTCACACACCTGGATCATCATCAACAACAACAACATTGCTTTTTTAAGTGTGTATATTCACTGGCAAGGAGTTGGGGGCTACAACAGCGAAGCGCAGGCACTGACTGACTGTATCGAGTTATTAATAGGAGTAGCGAGGGCCGTGTAGGAACCAAGAGTGAGTGAGAGAGGGGCACAGACATGATTTCAATCCCTCCAACCGCATACCCATACCCATTACAAAATCTTGATTCAATTCGCACACAATTGCCCTTTACGCCGTCACCATGATGCTTTGCGACCCCCCGTACCCAGCAAACGAAACAGAAGGCGTGGTGGCATTGTTGAGAAGGCGCTCAATGTCAACCGGGTTCTGGTCTTCCTCCTCACCAGCGTCATCAGTCCATCCGCGTTCGGCGCCCCAGCGGATCGAGAGGCCGGACCGTGCCCGCACGAGGTCCAGCAGCGCACGCATCATCGCACCGGACTTTTTGACACTGGGCCAGGCGTCAAACTCGACAACGTCGGCGCTGGGCAGCTGATCCAGAACCTTGGTCAACAGGTTCCTGCAAAATGCCTCGTAGAATCCGTCGGCTTGCCTGAAGCCCATGAAGATGCCATCACTCGGATCGCACTCGATAAATACAACCACCTTCCTGACTCGCACGCAGTCTCCCAGCCCTAATGCGTCGTTGACGACCCACCCTCTTGGCGGACTGCTCCAGCCGGGCCCCAACCTCAGCTCAAGCGACGTCAGGCTCGAGCGCTGGTGAGGCCGCATACGCGCAAGCAGAGGCTTTTTGGTTTTGAAGAAGCGGCCAGGGTGTGTGGGAAAGATGCGCGGGGCATGCGTGCTCCAGAACAAGTGGGCTGCCTCCTCGCGGACAAGACGACAGGTGCGCAATAGTTGGAAAAGCGGACGTACGCGCTTCTGGTTGTCCGGGTCCAGGTCGAGCACGCGCGCCACAGTGGCGAAGTGGTAGCCGTAAATCTTGAGACGGAGCTCCGAGGGAAGGCCAAGAAGCGGGAAGGGCTTGACGCGAGGGGGCTTGAGTTTGGCGGGGCGGGCAACAGGACTGTTTTCGTTGTTGTTGTAGTTGCTGTAGTTGCTGTGGCTATCAGCCAGGGATAGAGACGAAAGGGAGAGCGTGTCGGGGTTCGGGGGTACGTCGTCGACATCGTCCTCGCCGTCAGTTTCCGACCTATGAGGGGAGGAACCAGTCGTCGGCGTGGTGGATGTCGAAGGAACGGGCGGGCCATGCCTGGTTGCAGCCTTGTTGGCTGCGCGACGGGCCATCTCGGACGGTTGGAGGCAAGTCTGCCCCGTTTCCCTGTGTTTGTGTTCTCGTGCGTGCACGCAAGGTACTATGTGCGATGTATGGTCGGTCGCAAGGTAGGATATGCGGCCAGAGCGGTGAGGAAGGTGGCGATGTTATATTCTGCTTTCGCTTTCGCTTTCGCTTTCGATGTAGGAACAACCAGAGGGTGGTCCATCGTCAAAGGCAAAGCGCTCTCTCAAACGAGGCCACCCTCTAGAACACACCCATCTTGCCTACCGTCATTGAGGGTACCTACCTATCCTATCCTATATGGCGAGTGGGCGTGATTGCGGGTTTTGATCTCTCGGTCTTTGATTCTTTATCTGGCTTGTCCGATGGGGACGATGGGGACGTTGGGGACGTTGGGGACGTTGGGGATGTTGGGGATTTGGGGACGTTGGGACGTTGGGACGTTGCGGGTTGTTATCAAACAGGTTCACCCGCATCCGGGAAGGAGAACGAGGACAAGCAGCTGGTTCACGTTCACGGGGCCGGTTCTTACAAAGAAGCTGAGGGAGGTTTCGTTGTTTGAAAGAGGATGGCGTCACTTCTTGAACAGGTGACTTTATTATCCAGCTGGCACCGATGGGTATTTCTGCTGGCACCTGTCAGTCTTTTTTGATTAGTAATTAAGTTGAGACTTTGGAAACGTCTTTGTGCCATGTGGCTTGGGACCTGAGCTGCTACTTTGCGTCGTCATAGCGCTGAAACTATATATCTCTCAAGAAGGCCGATTGTAGGGGCATACGCCCTCGTATGAGGCAGGCAATAAGAAAAGAGTTGTTTTATGATGATATAATTACATCTGTTTATAATCTGAAAGTCAGGGGGTATCACGTTTTGCTGTGTTGTTTGGTGAGGCCTCAGTCGGGCAAATAACTTTATCAATTATTGATACATTGCATCTTTTTGAAAGAGGATACGGCCGTACTATGTATATATAAATAAAAGCCACATTATACTTCCTATCATCGGCATAAATTATGGCTACTTATCCTGCCTATTGCCTACCTCCTTGTCAAGTTTACGATCCCATAAGGCCGAGACAAGGTCAAACACCACGTGACTTATCTCTTCTGGCCATAAAGTAGAGAGTGAATTTCCAGATTGAACCGCCATCCAAGCACTCATCATTTGTAGGCTATAGCTGTCAACCTGGTAAAAAGTGCGCGATTTATCCTTCTTTTTGCCACCGGCTCTCCCGTAGCCTCCTAGGTGTACATGCATCCGTATCCACGGCCAGTAAATGACGATATCATTCTTCATCTTCATCTTCATCTTCATCTCGGGACCACTCGGGGACGGTCACTGGGCATTATCCAACTGCCACGTTGTCATGCCGCCAAAGCCAGTTGTGGACGGACCGCTGACCAACCAGTCCGTCTCGTCGAGGGAGGCCCCAGGATCGGGAGCGCTCTGAGAGAGCACAGTGTCGAGGTATTTCTACTCAGGCATCAGCATTCGAGACCATGTGTGCGTGCGTGATGGCCGCCCGCCCCTTACCCAGTCCAGTTCACCGCCAAGGGTAACCCACGAGTCCAGCATTCCGGCATCGTTGGGAGGATAAGTGCCCTGCAGCCCCGCTTCGATATAAGGCATCGGCGGGGGCGGCGGGGGCGGCGGGAGTACGAACATGGGTGGAGCCGGTTGGTGCTCTGATGGTGTTCATCAGCGGGCTGGGAATCGAGAGGCCTCGGACCCATAAATGGCGGCATCACTCACCTTTGAGGGACAGATTGCCTAACAAATCATGGTGAGTCGCCATGGGATAATCCAAGGCTGTTGCTCCCATAGCCTTGGGCATGCCGTTGCTGTTGTGAGGTGGCACGCCCAGCCGTCCAAGAACAGTGTCCAGGAATTCAGCCGGCTTGGTGACGTCCGGGATGATGTTGTAAATTTCCCACCAAATGTCGCGCGACCGCTTGAGCAGATTGATGAGTTCGGATCGGGACGGCATGGGCGTCGGTTTGTGCCTCCATGTGTCGACGCCATCGGGCTTTTCGTTTTGCAAAACCAGGAATATAACCATGGCTCCCAGCAAAAAGTCATGGACGGTTGCCGACTTGACGAGCCATCCGCTCGGATGAAGGATCCCTCCCGGCAGCGAAGCATCGAAAATCTGTATCTGGAAACTGAGCAGGTTCAGGGCGCCGTCGAGGCAACGCCTGCGCGAGTAGTCGTGCTCTTCTTTTGGGTTCTTTTCGACAAGGTAGGGCCGGTGAAGCACGCACTTGGACTTTTCGTACAAGGACGCGACGCTGTAGCGTTGTATGATCAGAGCGGGCGTGTCGGTCACACACTCGACCAGTGGCCGGGGCTTGATGAAATTTGGCAGGCTGTCCCACGCCTCCTTGAGTCGCAGGTCCACGGCCATGGTTTCGCTGTGGGTGGGGGGCGTGAGCTTGTGAGCAAGCTTGGCGGCCTCGGCAAAGACACGCATGATCATGCCTTTGCTTATCGGATACGTCATGGTTGTCTGGTCATGGAGCGACCTGGGAGGCGGCAGCTTTTCCGTGTTCTCGTCAAAGTCTTCATCCAGGATGTTGGACGGCGGCTTCGTGTCTGCTTCGATGCCGAACACGAAGCCCGGCAGGCCCATATGGAACCCGACGAGAAGATCGATCTGGGTGGCAACGGTCCACATCCTGCGTCGGATTTCTCCCTCGAAGGCGGTCATGTTTCCCAGCTTGTCCGGGTCGCGATGCATGCCCATCTTGAGCATGAGCCGTATGCACACGCCGAGGATCAGGTAGCCGGATGTCTGGGTGGCCCGCGACGTGAGGAACTCGGATTCGATGTAAAGGAGGAAGGCCATGACGGTCGTGCGGGTGGGGTTGACGTATCTGGAGGCGACCAAGGCGCAGCTGGCGATTGTTCTGTAATGGCGGAAAAGCTCCATCGGGGGTATCGGAGACTCGGGTGATGCCTCGTGAGGGCCGGCGAAAGACGAATAATAGAACCCCAAAGCTATCATCATAAAGACTTGCGACAGCCACTGCAGGGGCACATTGTGAGGGGCTTGCATAAATCGAGAAAACTGGACGCGGTTAGTGGCCATGTCGGATTGACGACGAGTCGTTTGGACCGACGTACTTGTCTTTGGAAGGCCGGGCGGTGGATCATGTCTGGAAAGGATCAGGGTTAGATGTGCGCAGGGGCTCGTGGTGGGATTTGCCAACCAGCAAGACTAACAACATGAGGAGGGTTCTGCGGTGAAATATCTCGCAACGAGCCTGTGCAGAGTGGCCCTATCGGGAAGAAGCTTCAGAAAATCCTCCTTGGTTCTCGGATGAGTGCTGATGCCAAATACCAGGTCGGGCGTTTCATAATGATGGCCAGGCTCCGGACCGTCATCGTCAAGTTCGGGGTCCTCGAAGTAGCTTTTCATATCCTGGATCTGCCAAGCGGGTCAGACACACAACATTGGTTGGACACGGGTAATTGATACGGCCGGAGACATTCTCTCGGCAAGGCGAGGGAAAGGTGGATGGATGGATGGATGGATATGGATGAGTGGGTACTCACATCCTCCAGCATAGCCATGAAATGAGTGGCGCCGACGTAGCTTCCGGATCCGTCGTGACCCATAATCATCTTTCCTACCCTCGTGGGTGCTGCCGTCGTTTCCTTGGGGGGTTCCTGCGTCTGGTCCCGAGTTTGGTCCTGGGTTTGTTTCTGAGGCGTCGGCAGCGCCGGACGCGGTTGCGATGCGCCTTTGGGGGGGACTATGATTCCCACGGCCGCTGCGGCGGCGGCGGTGGCGGCGGCGGTATCATCACTGGCAGGACCGTCTTGGTTTTGCTCCATCATGGTCCGAACCAGGTTCTCGAGTCGGCGCAGCCGCGACGCCATGCCTTTTGTGGGCGGCCTTGGGCGATCTGGCTTCGGGTCATACTCGCACAGATTGGGACGATATCGCCTCTGGCACTGGCCGCACGGCCTCTCACGATCGCACTTGAGCTTGGACGTCCGGCAGGTGTGGCAGGAGAGAGTGGGCCGGTTGCGTCGCGCGTGGGGCTGCGGCAGTTGCGGGCGCGGCTGGGATGTACTGGCGGATGATGGGAGGGAGTCCATGGCGACGAAACGCGGATACGAATATATGGAGCGAACGAGCAAACGGCTTGGTCGGAGTGGCAGCGAAGAAGTTTGACAAAGGAGGCCAGAGAGCGTCGAAAGTTGTCACGGGGGGGGCAAAGTCCTCCGGGACGACCCCATATAAACCTTGTCAGGCAGACGGCACCATGTACTGTACGTACACAGTGAGACTATAGCACGATTTGCAGCCCAAGGAATCTGCTCCCAAGTACCGATACAGAATCAAGTAGATCGAGTCCAAAATGTGCCAAAGGTGACGGAGGTTTTGGACCGGAACTTGCCATGGCGTTGGGGCGGCGTCAACAAGATTTTCCATTTTCGAGAGGGAGGACAGATCTAGATACTGGATAGATGTACAGATAGATATGCAGATTGATATACAGATTGATATACAGATAGATATATAGATAGAGATGTATATAGAGATGTATATAGATACAACTCAGATATATCTAACCAAGATCGGGCCAACAAGGCAGGCACCACGACGATGATTACTTATCTGCCTTCCAAACACGATGAGGGGTAAGCTGCATTTCGGCATTTCACGTGATATGCTGATATAAAACAGATTCTTTTGAGCTGCGAGGTGTCAAAAGCATAGACAAGTTCTGCAGGTGCATGTTGCCGCCGCGTTCCAAGCAGATGGATGTTAGATGAGGGAGGACAAAGATTCCAAAAAATCATGTCGCGCGCAGGTGTCATTTGAGACGGTGGCGCACTGGTGTCTTGGGGCCAAGTCTCAGTCTGGAGGTTGGAAACTGGAAACCTATCAGAAGAGGCACGCCTCCACTCCAAACTTTCAACCACAAACAATCCAAGCACTCTTGTCGTGTTTATTCGTTTACTGGCTCCAAATCCCACAAAGCCTCTTTTGCCAGCAGCGTTGCGTGATCTCGACCCTGACCCACATGTGCTCCTAGCTCCTTCCTGCCCCTGGTTCTACGATTTCGTGTTTGTGACTGGCTCCTCCGATTCTGTCACCTGCTCGTTGTTGTTGTTCTCCCTTTTTTGCTTCTTCTTTTCTTCTTCTCTTCTTCTTCTTCTTCCTCCCCTTCTCTCTTTTCACTTTATTATCCTGCACGCTGGCGCCCTTCCTTCATCGACGGGATCGCATTGCCTGCCGGAAGGAGCGGGAATATCCCAAAATCCAACGTGTTGGAAAGCGACGGTATATTAATCGAATCGTCGAGGCAGAGTGCCGACTTTTACCACGAACGAACGAGAGCCGCGTGGATGGAGGAATCGCTATGATGGATTTTGGTCACGATATTTGATACCGCATTGTTAGCACGACACTTGGCCCTCTTGGCTGCTTTACGCGTTCCAACGACAACCTCAATCGACTGCTCGTATTCGTCTCTGCCCCGCCCAGCTGACGGGGATTTTTCTTTCTTTACTTCTTTCTTTTTCTTGTGGAGGGTTGCATTTGATCCTGTTCTGGGTATATAAACACGATAGCATCATATCATATCGACAAACTGTTGGATCACGCGTGCACGATCGACACATCTTTATCGAGCCTTGCATCTTGCGTCCATCATGGCGCCGCCATCACCACCAATGTCACTGAAGCGCACGCTTCTGCTGTCGGCTTTTGTCACGCTCACCCTCTTCTCCGCCGCTGCGCTCGCCCAAGACAACGGTGGAGACGATGGAAACACCGCCGTCGCCACAAACGATGGCACCCAGGCTGATGCCTCACCCACAAACGCTCCCTCCCCGAGCGACAACGCCCAGGAGGACGACGCGTCGCCATCGCCATCTCCGTCTCCGTCCCCGTCCCCGTCCCCGACTCCTCCTGGGCCCTCCGATAACGAGACCCCCGCCGACTCGCCAACACCAGCACCGACGCCGCAACTGACGACCAAGGAGAATGTGGAGATCACGGGCGGCAACACCGCAACCGACGACGGCGGTCTGACGCGTGCACCGACCCTGACGCGTGTTGCGACGACCAGAGAGTACCCTCCCCCGACACCCCCGCCCACTGGCGACGCGCCTTTTATGCACAAGTCCCCGCTCCCGGACGGAACCGTTTTTATCGCCGTCGGCTCGATCCTCGGGGCGTTTGGGATCGCAATCCTGGCATGGCGCGCCATTGTGGCCTGTCTCCTCCACCGCTCTGTAGCCCGTGCCTCGGCGGCCCAGCATGCCGCCAACGACAAGGCTCCTCTCTTCACCGCCCCGACCGCGCCGTTCTACCAGCATACCGCAGGCAGCATGGACCGTACCGAGTCGCCTTCGGGCCTCGGCGCTCCCAGCACCGCCGGGCGCGGTGCCGCGCGGAGGGTGCATCGGGGTCCAACCCCCAGCGCGACGCCGAGCATGACAAACCTCTTCTTCTCGCCCACGGCCAACAACAGCGTCGCCTCTGGCGTCGGTCCCGCCGCAGACAACAACAGGAACTCGCGATATCTTCCTTCGGGCTTCTACGCCGCACCCGGCAACATACCCACCGGCAGCCTGACGAATCTGCGTTCCGACTCTCCCCGCGCATATGGACACCACGCCAACTCGTCCCGCCAGACGCTGGACCCCAGCCCCCCGGACTCGCCGCGTCCGGCCATGCCTCGGGATCTCGGCTCATCCTACGGACCGCCCACTTCCTCCGGCGTGCGTGCTCCAAGCACATACCTCGAGGACCTGCTGGCGGACAATGCGGCTGCGTTGCCCCCATCGCAGATGCCGGCTCAGCGTCATACACACGACCGCAATTTGGGCTATGGGTCGAGCAGGCTCTGAGTGACTGTTGCCGAGTTGTAGGATTGGGGAGCAGGCGTGCGCGGCATTTGTTCTTGAGATTCATGATAATCATTCAACTGTGTATGGGCTGCTATGGGTCCAGGACCATCATGGACCAGGTGTGTAAGTCAGCTGGCCACATAGCCAGATAGCTAAGCTTTGTTTGTTTTTTTGGTTTTTTTTATATCTCCGAGTGTTCAGTAGATACACAATGATGCATGTTGTTTGAGAGAAGGCCTGCTGTGAAGGGGTGGTCTGTGGCCAGATTCGATCCAGATATGGTTGTCACACAGCGCTGCAATCTGTAGGTAATTGGAGCTGTTGCACAGACAAGTTTTACTATGTAATAAACCGACGTGTTTCTGCTACAATTCGTCTGCCTGGGTCTCTTGGCCTTTGGTGACCGCGGCATGGAGCTGCCTCCTATTGCCCATGCCATCGCAGCTCGCAAACTTCCACCACCCGCCGTGCCACGCGCCGGCGATGTTGACGAGGCCCCACCGCACGGGCTTTGGCATTGGCGGCCACGCCGCCCACGCCCCCTCCTCGAAGAGGTCGCTTCCGTCAAGGTTCATGAGGAAGAACGGCACCACATCGGCCTTGCCTGCCTTTGTGACGGTGGATTTGCCCCAGGCCTGGAAGATGCGGGAGGCGGCGTCCTCCTCGGGCGAGCCGGGTGCTGGCGTGCGCGGGTGCGCGGAAAGCGAGGCGATGTGGGAGATTTCGCTGTGGAAGTGGGTGGAGAAGGAGTCTTGGAACGTGGACATGATTTGGCGCAGGCGGGCGCCGGAGAAGGAGTGGGCGGAGGGGAGGGTGGCCAGGTAGGAGTGGAATTCGCCGAGTCCGGGGAGGAACGCCTCTATTGGAGTCAGATGAGATATGTATACATATATATAGAGAGAGAGAGGCGCTTACCGTGCTCCTGGTGGGTTTCAGCCCACACGTCCTTGTCATGGAGCAGCTTCTCAACCTCGACAAAAAGGATAGCCTCCTCGTCGTCGTGATGCGACTTGACAAACTTGTACCAGGTCAGGCAGTACCCGATAAAGTCGGCCTTGTCGGCGTCCTTGACGGCGAGGGCCTGGTGGTAGATGGAGTTGTAGCCACGCAGGATCGAGTTGTGGAGGAGGCACATGTGTGTTGCGCCCTTGGTGAAGAGGTCGTTCTTGGGCGGGTCAGCAAGGTGGGCGTGCAAGCGAGCAGAGGTGTAAACGAGCAAACGTCTCTCGTACTGACCTGTTTTGTCGCAAACTGGGGCGTCGCAATCAGCTCCATCGGGCCATCAGCCCACGGACGATCTGGTGTCGGGGGCATCTTGCTGAGCAGCAGGGGCGAGCGCGAGGCAATGTAGCCGACGAGGATGAGGACGATGTACCGCAGCACAAAGGTTCGGATGGCCGAGGTGGTCATGATACTGAGAGAGGAGGCCTGGAAAGGAGGCCTGGAGAGGGGCCCAAACGAACAAAAGGCTGAGTATTCGGGAGCCCATCATTGGTCGAGCAAATCATGTGATCTCAGACGCACCACGAGCCCAATTGTTATATCGTATTCTATCCTCAACCTGTCTATCTACAAACCAAAAACCCAGATATAACCACACCAGCTCCAAGTCAGACCACAACGTCAGACCACCCGTCAGACCACCCGTCAGACCACCCGTCAGACCCTGAACCCCCCCGTCCTGTCCCACATGGCTCCCGCATCAACGTCGCGCTTGACGCGGCGCACCAGCTCTCGTCTCTCCTCGCTCAGGCGACCAAAGTAATCCTGGCGCGCACCCGCATCGTTCATAAACAAGGGCGGCAACCTCGTGCCGTCGCTGCCGTCGCCCCGCAGCGTCCCGTCCTCCACAAAGGCGGCCATCATGGCGTGGATGCCGCGCACGCCGCTCGCCATGGCGGCGTCGACGCGCTTGAAATCCTTGGCGCGCCAGTAGCTGTAGTCGAGCTCGATGATCAGCCTGTCGACGCTGGCGTCGAGATCGAGCAGGTCGCCGCCCGGCTTTGCTCTCGCGATGCGCGACATTGATCGCGGGATCGGCTGGTAGACGATGCTCGCAATGAGACCCCACGTGCGCCTGACGGGCCTGGTCGCCTCGCGCCAGCGCGCGTGGTAGCCGCCCAGGACGGCGTCGACGTCGTTGGCGTGCGGGAGCGGCGTCGTCTCGGTGGCGAGCACGTAGCCGCTGTTCTTGACGATGCCCCAGTTGTTCTCCCTCAGCAGGGCGTCGTACGTCTTGGGGCCCGTCGTGTCGGCAAACGGGAGCGCCGGGAAGGCGGTCAGGTTGTCAAACACGCCCGGCGGCGGGCTCGGCCCGTCGTAAAAGAGAAACAGCAGCCAGACGTTGACGAGCCCGAAGAGCGCCGTGTTGTGGACCGCAATCACCCCGGCCCGCGGGTCGGGGTAGTACTCGGTGAAGTCGCGTATCGCTCGCAGCACCGCCACGTCGGTGGGCCGGCTCGAGAGGAACAGGTAGCGGCCGCCCCAGACCCGCGGCGCCATGGGCTTGGCCTCGAGGAGGAACGACGTGACGATGCCCAGGGTGTTGCCGCCGCCCCTGAGGGCCGTGAACAGGTCCGGGTGCGACCCCAGGGTGACCGTGACCACCGTCGCGTTGGCGAGCACCAGCTGGTACTCGAGGACGTTGCTGGCCGCCCAGCCGTACTGCGTGCTCAGAAAGCTCAAGCCCCCTGCGAGTGAGTGAGTGAGTGAGTGAGTGAGTGAGTGAGTGAGTAGTGAGTGAGTGAGTGAGTGAGTGAGTATGTATGCGTGTGAGTGTGATATATATATATATTTACATATATATACACAACAGTTGAACGGACCTCCAACCAGGTTGCCCCCGACGCCCACGTCCCCCAGCCTCCCGCCCACCACCGCGAACCCCGTCCCCTCAAGCGCCGCCGTCACGTCCTCCCACCTGTTCCCGGGCCCCACCCTCACGGTTCGTCGCTCCGCATCAAGCGTGACCTCGTCGAGCCGTCCGAGCGCAATCAGGGGCCCGCCGCTGACGCTCGAGAAGCCGGGGTTGGCGTTGTGGCCGCCAGACTTGACGGCGAATCCCTGCTGCGTGTCTTGTCGGCCGAGCACGCCCACTATGGCGGCAACCTGGGCCGGCGAGGACGGGTACATGACGCACGAAGGCCGCAGGGCGGCGCACCCGGCGGACCAGTATCTGGCACTCTCGAGCTTGTACTCTGACGACGACGGCCACAGCAAGTTGATGCCGGGATAGTGCTCGGCAACCGTATGGCAGGCGCCGGGCTGGGGGGCGGCAGGACGGAAGGTCTGGGGCTGATGTCGGTGCTGCCTCGTGCTGTGACTTTCCACATGGTCGTCTCGGCGGTCGATGCGAAGGTGCGTGTCCTCGAGCGCAGCTTGGATGCCCAGGTCGGCGGGACGGGAGATGGCAGCGGCTTTGGCGAGCGCGCCAGATGGCAGTACAGCAGTGAAGACGAGCAGGACGGCGGCCCACGGGATCCTCATGTCTGCTGTACGGATAGCAAAAATCCGAGTCCGAGGCGAGGCCCGCAAACAAAACACACGGCGTGTGTGCGGGTACGGGGTCTTGTTTCCTGTATTGTATGTTATGTGATTCCGGATTATTTTTTCTTTTTCATCCCCCCTTGCTGGAAAATTTCTTTCCTTCTCTTTTTTACAGCGACGCGACGGCCCGAGAACCCTGTTGAATTGTGACCTCGGCCCTGTATATGGGAGCGAGGGAGCAAGAGATGGTTTATTTATAAACGACGCTGTGAGGACCGAGTGACGCGCTGCGGGCTCGTTTCTATGCGGGACGGCATCGGCTTTATATGTGTGTATGCCAAGGACTTGTCGATGACGGCGTGTTCTTTGCTCTTTTCCTCTATTCTCGTCCTTTTCTCAGAGTCCATCATCGATTGACTGACCTGCTGTTGTATAGTCCATTTCGCCAGGATCCCGGGCGGAGCGGGATTTTCCACCACCCGGGGCACACATGATCGGGTACGGAGATGCGCAATGATAATAGAAGGAGAAGAAAAAGAAACCAAAAAGGACCCGACCAGCTGATACAGGTCAGACGTTTGATTATCCAGCAAGATGCCGTGGTTATAGAGGCGCCGCTTGATGGCCTGGAAATTGTGCCTCGCGTTACACGTGCGACCCGACGTGCACAGCGACAGGCTGATGTTGGCGATGAATTTGTCGAGGCGGTGGTTGGCGTTCCATATGTATTTTATTCTTTATGATTATTTTTTAGGGGCGGGCGGTTGTGCGCCACCGCCGCATCGTGAGATGTCGATATGATGATCCAACGGAGCAGGTCCTGGAGAGTGGGCGAGGCCAGCGCGAGGGGTGTGGGTGCAGACGATGAGCAGAGCATGGCAGAGGGTGAGCAGAGGGGAGCAGTGAGAGGGGAGCACGGCTGCTCGGGATTTGAATGTGGTAATGATCCATCCGACCGGGTGCCTGCCCGAGGCTGCTTGGCGGCATTTGCCATGGTTCATGGAGATATCTGGGAACCTGTGGGATAGATGATATGCTGGATCCTGTTGAGTTTGTGGCGGTATTATTGGATGCAGGTGAAAGAATATTTGGATGGTATTCCGGTTCCTCTTGCATATGTAACTTGGATATATATATGTATCTGTTATATGTATGTATAGGTTATATAAATATTTACTATAGACGTCGCTTGCATCGTCAGGTGACCAGCGGCACCTTTCCCTGGAGGATTATATGCCTATTTCCTCAAGCTCTCTCATGTCTCAACCACAGCGTCGGCCCAACTGAAAGACAGAATCAACAAAAAGTTTACAATCGAATTTTTTAACAAAAGAAATCAACATTTTTAAGGATCTGCCACCTCCAGCTCCCGAACCATCCCTGGGCCGTTATCTGGAGGCGGTGCTCGGTGTGACGTCGGCAGGTAGCCTCGCTGTCGCCATCTGGCTGAGCTCGCCGACGGGTCGAGAGATCGCCTATGCCTGCGTGTTTTGGGATTCTGGCTCCGGCTCGACTGACGTGGTGCGCGAGATTGGCGCGCGCACAAATTTTAATTGGATTTCGTACGTGGATGCTCGTTTCTCTCGCAACCAACGAGACAGGGATACATATCAATGGCCCAGATCACCAGACGCGCGCGGTCCCGAGCCTGAGCAGGAATTGTCATCGGGCGGGGTAGTGACAGGTGGCACTTGCAACAACCCATGCATGGTGCCGGCTCCCGTTGCCCCCGTCAGGCCCCCTTCCGACACGGGGCAGGCAGGTGTTGATGGTCGGGCTCGTGTCGGGAAGAGCGGGACGCTTGCATCCAGATGGGTTCATGCAAAATGCAGTCTCGTCAGTCTACGTACGTACATACATAGCTACGTGTGTGTGGTGACTGGCCTTTGGGCGAGGCTGATCCAAGATGGGTGTGGGCGTGTATTCTCCTACAAGCCAAGAGGGAGATGATGGGCGCTGTTGTTGTCGTGTGTGAGAATAGCGGCGAGGACGATGTCGGTGTTCCATGTTGGTTACTCCTCAGGCTCGTCAAAAGATTCCCTCACGACATGGCTTGTGACACGGCCATGATGTGATGGATGATATGATAGTATTATTGCCCTCAACGCACCCCCGCACAAGGCACGAAAACAGCAAAGGGGGGATCATCAGTTGGATACAAAATACAAAGAGATGTAGACAGATGGGCGGATGGACAGATAGATAGATAGACGATGGATGATAGACGATAGATGATAGATAGACGATGGATGATAGACGCTAGATGATAGATAGATATATAGATAGATATATAGATATATAGACGTATAGATATACCACGCCGTTGTACGTGTCAAAGATGCAGGTTCTCTGGTGACCCGAGGCGATGCGGCCTTGGGTGGCGCACGAGTGACTGGGCGCACAGCTGTCGAGGTGCAACGCGGCAGAACTGTCGGGTGCATGCGAGTTCCCGATGGAGGGCGGTCGCGCGGTTCGGAACGTGCCATGGCCTGGTGCAAGCGGTCGGGGAGGATGCTGCCTGTCTTATCCTGGCAGCACTAATACGTGTAGCAGAAGATGCCTTGGGTGGTCGACATGGCCGCCCTCACAGGGGTGTCGTCAGCCAGACCGTTGAAAGCCATCATGTCGTCCAATGTGGCCTGGGCAACGGCGCCGCCGTCAACGGTGGGCTGGTCACGGCCGCCCCCGAAAGCGTTTGTCCGGGAATCAGGATCGGCCTGCTGCCACAGCGTCCAGAGACGATCGACTTGGCCGTGGTGGAGGAAGAACACGGGGTCTGGAAGGGGGGTTTCGTGTTAGCATTGCTGGAAGGGAAAAATAATAAAAAAACAGAAAAGAGAAAAAACTTGCCGTTGGGTGATGTGGCAAACGCCATGTCCCCCGCAATACTGTTGTGGATGGCGCCATGCGGGCCCAGCTCCAGCGCGGACCTGAACGAGTCGTAGTCGCCCTGGGCCAGGACCTGCGAAACCGCCTGGGCCGAGTACGAGTTCCCAGACATTGGGCCCTGGTCGCCGTTGCCGTCGTTGAAGCTGCGCGACAGGCAGTGCGGCGACTGGGCGTCGGCGGAGCCGTAGTACTTGGGCTCGTAATCCGCAAAGGGCCCGTCGCTGACACAGGGCCAGTCGCCCTGCTGGGCGGGCTGGGCGGAGGAGGAGCCGTTGCCGCCGACGCCTGTGGCGGCGTCCCATACGGGGGCGGCGGCCGGGTCGGAGGAATCCAGCGTCCAGTCCCAGTAGGGCGCGTAGCCGGCGTAGCCGCATTCCTCGCGCAGGGCTTTCTCGTACATGTGAAGAGCGCAGCGGTGCCAAGGGAGGAAGCTGGCGACAAGATGGACTGGAAAACATTATGAGCAAGAGGACAAGAGAGAGAGAGAGAGCCCTACTCTGGTCGTTGAGAGAAGCGTGGACGCGCGAAAAGTCATCCCACCGCGACGTGCCAGGAACGAGGGTCGACTCCCGGTTCATGAGGCACTTGACAGACGACGTCCATTGGGTCTTTTCGTCGTCGGTGAGCTGCCTCCACTCCCTTCTGACGATGGGATTCGCACATGTTGCCTGCCTGGTGTCATTCTCCTGTCTTGGCCGGGCCACTGCCGCGGCGGAAGCCAAAGACGACAAGACGAGGACGGCCGAGAGGAGCTGGAGATGCATGGTTTGAGTTTTAGAAATAATAACAATTATTATAAATATAATTACAATTATAACAACAAACCGTCTTTGGCAGGGCAGGTAGTGTGGACGGCATCATTGTGTTGCGAGGAAGCGCCACTCGGGCTCAGGATATATTCTCGTAGTCCAGGCCATCTCGCGAGAGGAAGCGAGGGGAAAGCAGTGGGGAGGCTAATTGGCCGGCTTATTCGGCCGGCTGTGTGAGCCCGCGGTGGTTAGATGCGATGAAGAAGGCCAAAAGACGGGGTGAAATTTTTTTAAAATTTTTTTTTTTTTTTAAAACCAACAAATGGCCCAGGCGACGCCAAGGTTCTCCCAAACGAGCCATGCCCAAAGCCAAGAAGACATGCCAACACAAGTGATCGGATGACTCGATGCTCCATCTCGATGGATTTTCTGGCCGGCCCGGGCAATGGGCCGGCCAGCGGGGAGAACGCCTTGACAATCCAGACCGATACTGGCCAGGAAGAAGTATCGAAAAAAAAATTCTTGGACAAGACTGGCCAAGGAATTCAGGCAAAAAGTCCCAACTCTTACCTTTCAAGCACCGCATTTGCAAGGACGACTCGATGGAAACCTGAGCCCGCACTCGTTGTGCGTGGCCGTGTTGATGGTCGTACTCTAATTGGCTTGACGGATCTCGCGTCGATACCTCATTTTATATATGTGTATATATGTGTGTGTGTGTGTGTGTATATGGTCCAGCATCGGTGTTGTGAACGTCGACAACACGTGACCGTGATTCACGTGCGCTCCTATATTTGTGGAGGCAAGCTCGACAACATGCCATTTTGTGCTGCCAGTCTGATGTCCGGGATCTGATCCTTCGGATAATCGGTGCCGAATCCCGAACAGCCTTGCCAATCAGATCTGACGGTTCGTGTTCATCCCTGGAATGACATGCTCTCAACAACCGGAGTCAGTCGCTGAACACGACAAGACAGGACAAGATAGGAAGAAACAATCTAGATAGTCCGCAGGTCCTTATCAATATAAACAATAAACGGGGCCTGGTCAAAGTCCGAGTCCGAACGCCTCCGCAGGCAGCTGTTGATTGGCCCGCACAGCTTTGAGCCCGTCGTCCCTGATAAAGCAAAAGTCCGCTCGTTGTTTGCCCAGGCAAAACGTTGCAGCCATTGTGCTCGTTCGTACATGCATTGGTCTTTTTGGTAAAACCGAGTTCGTCCATATCCATATCCATCACATCCATACCATCTTGGCCGCTCCATATCGTTCCATCTCGGTCCGTCGTGGTCCAATCTCTCTCTCTCTCTCTCTCTCTCTCTCTCTCTCTCTCTCTCTACGCTTGTCTTTGCCAGCCACCCCCATCGTGATGAGAGGCGGGCAGAGTTTGCCCATCGTCCTGGCCGGCCAACCGCCAGCCGGCCCGGAGCAGGCGGCCGATGGAGTGATTGATGATTATGACATCAGCCAGGAAAAAGGGCAGCAGCAGCAGGTTGGCAGCAGCGACCCGGCAAAGAACGAGGCCAGCGAGCTCAACGGCCTCGACGCCGTCACGAGCGCCGCCACGGCCAACAGTCTCGCGGCCGCCCAGGCCGAGCTCCCTCCCCAGAAGCCATGGTATCGCCAGCCCAACCCGCTGCGCTGGGGCAGGATCCCGCCCATCCCCGACCGCCGCCCCCTGTCGCGCGAGAACTCGGCCAGCTGGTTCAGCAGGCTCACTTTTAGCTGGATGACGCCTCTGATGAGCACCGGCTACAGGCGCCCGCTCGAGCTCAACGACATGTGGCAGCTCAACCCGGACCGGGCCATGGCGCCGCTGTCCGACAGGTTCGCCAAGGCGTTCCGGAGCCGCGTCGACAAGGGCGACAGGCATCCGCTGTGGTGGGCGCTGCACGAGTGCTTCTTTGCCGAGTTCTGGGTCGGCAGCTGCCTGGCGCTGACGGCGAGCATCTTCCAGGTCATGGCCCCGTTCACGCTGCGCTACCTCATCCAGTTCGCCTCGGACGCGTGGACCGCGAGCGAGACGGGCCAGCCAGCCCCGCCCGTTGGCGTCGGCATCGGCCTCGTGCTTGGCGTCAGCGCCATGGTCGCCTGCCAGTCGCTCGCGACCAACCACTTTCTCTACCGCGGCATGATGGTGGGAGGACAGTCGAGGGGGGTCCTGATTGGCGCCATTTTCGAAAAGGCCATGGTGCTGTCGGGGAGGGCGAGGGCTGGGGGTGCCATGGAGAGCAGCGAGGAGAGCAGCAAGGAGGAGAGCAGCAAGGAGGCGAAGAGCAGCAAGGAGGAGAGCAGCAAGGAGGAGAACAGCAAGGAGGAGAACAGCAAGGAGGCGAAGAGCAGCAAGGAGGAGAGCAGCAAGGAGGAGAGCAGCAAGGAGGAGAACAGCAAGGAGGAGAAGAGCAGCAAGGAG